>JAKKIK010000600.1:0-26913 GCA_024500135.1 Heterodera carotae | reverse complement strand
AATGGAGACGACGATAATAATCGTGAGGCAGCATATTATGGAATATGAATAATATTTGATGACGGACGAAGGACAGATAGAGAGTGTGGAAAATTGTTTTTAGTGATTGCGGAGAATGAGGCAACATGGGAGCGGCAGCGTCCTTTTATACGCGCGGGAACGAATCGCCAAAATTTTTACAAAAACAAATTAATTATCGAAAAATCATATATAATGTCAAATACATACCATTCTCAATATACTGTAACGGTTTTTTTTTGGTCCATTGCTGGTGTCGGGTCGTTTAAGCGCCATATAATTTACGAAAAGTGGAAAAGAAAACAGAAGAATGAAAAAATTATTTGCAGACAGGCCAAGTTATAAAAACAAAAACATATTCGACCTCAAAATTTTTTAGTCACAATTTCTTTGGGTTGAAAATAAATTCCAAATAAATTAGGAAAACATACCTAGATTACCTTAAGATTAAAAAAGCATATGAATTTATGTAACTTTGAAAGATATATTATTGAATTTGATCACTCAATCAATGCTTGCTCATTTTAGCACGGATCACTACCATTTCTTTGACTCAGGCAGCTTGGGTTAATGTCGTCAAGAGTCCAATTTTTTGTGGAAAAAAATGGGTTTTCACAACAAAATCACGAAATTCTCAATCAATCAATGCATCAGATCATCATCATGATTCATGAATAATTAGATTGAGGCGCCGGGAAAAAGTTGTCCAACGTCCAGTTTTGCGTGTCAACATGAGCATACGCCGACAGCCCCGGAAGTGATGTTTTTGTTTCCGAATCTGTCGATGAAGATTAAAAACAATGGTAGATTTGTTATGAGTTATGACTTCGAGTAAGAGTCGTGTTGGGAATTGAACCCAGGGCCGAAATTGAACCCCATCAGCAGGAGCTTCGCTCATTGACCCGCGGCAACCCGCCGCATATGCTTCTTCTTGCCAATTACGGGTATTATTTTATGTCGAAAACTGAATGATCGATCAAACAAATTATTAAGTTGCCCTTTGTCATTTGATTTGTTAATATAATTAGTTCACCAATAGCAAAACAACCTTTTTTGGAGCGCGGCTTCTTTGTTATCCATGATGGTCTAAGTGCCGTATTCACTTCATTGTTTTTATCTTTCCCACCAATACACGGCGCGATTAGTGCCAAAATTGTCAGCAGGCCGAGGAGGAGCAAAGCAGCGATGTCGGCTTTCATCACAAAAGGCTTAATTTCTTTAAAATTTGTCTAAAGAATTCACCAGCAGCAGCAGCAGCAGCAGATATTGACTGTAATGTAAATGGATGTTAAAGCGAATGAATGGGCAAAATGAATTAATAAATGATTATGCTTAACAAACGAATGTCCTTTTATGCACCAATTATTTTTGGCATTTTTCGTCTGGAAATTTATGGGTGCCCTTAGTCATTTGTTTCTTTCCAATTATGGCATTCATTTTACGTCTGACTAAATTTGACGGCAAAACTGAATGAATAATATGACATTAATGGATGCACTTTGTCATACATTTTTTTCTATTATGGCATTCATTTTACATCTGACAAAACGACGGCAAAGCTGAATGAAACTAAAACAATTTGTGGGTACCCTTTGTCATGCATCTCTTTTTTATTTTAATCTGACTCTAAAATAATGTTAAATTAATTTCATTTAATTTTTTTTTATAATTTATAGGGAAATTTATTTCGGGTGGGGGGTTTCTTGTTGTGGCTTTATTTTTCAAACCTTAAAAGTGGTGCTCTAACAGAGGGCTCTATTCTAAGGAGCTCTCCGTATTTTTAGGGCGCAATTTCAGGGGCTCTATTTTAGGGGTTTTGGAAGAATTTTCGAAATTCCGAACAATACATTTAGATAAAAAGCAGTCTAGGAAATAAGTTGTGGCCCAAAAGAAGAGTCTGTCTACTGCCGAATCTTCAAAGCATGCCATGAAACGCATTTGTTTGCAACAAACTGAGACAAGGATTCGAAGAATAGGTAATTGACCCCCCCTCCCCCCCCCCTAAAAAATAAATTTAAATTTAAGTCTCCAAATTGCTCCAAAATAGGCAAATAAATGTCGGAGGTCGTTCGTTCGTTCGTTTTTGAGCAGTACCAAACAAACACTTTACATACTTTCCTTTTCTCAACATTTTCAAATGCTGCAACACAACCACTTTTGGCGCCGTCACCGCTTGTTCAATGGGACGTGACATGAACAGCAGACGGAACAACAACCGTGCAGACGGGGGCGCTTTTGGTCGCGTTTTCGCCTCATTCCTCTTCAAAATTGGGTCACAATTTTACGCCCACCTTTTGAGGGGGTCTATGAATGGATGGATATTATGGTTGGAATATTAATAAAAAGTGATCAGACGGATTTAAGGGGTTTAAACCTGGTGTTTTTTGCACACACTAAAGTTGTGGCGGTTATGACTTACTTTTTCAAACAGTTTGTTCGGTCCCTTTATACGGCACAAATCCCTTCCAAATTTTTATATCAAAACAATTTTTTATTTCGTAATTTGCTTCAAGTGGCAATAAATTTTAATTCTTTTTTAACGATCAGCCATCTTTTATTCATTTAAATAATGGATAAAGCCGTATGTTTATGCATTTTTAAAATTCCAAAATTCCGGTCTTTTTGTTCAGCAAATTTTGATCCTGGACCTGCTTAGAAGGCATTTGAGATTAGAAAAGTCAGTCAGTTGATCCGAGGGCACAAAAAGCTGACGGACAATTTGAATACAATAATCCCCATAAAGCCAAATGAAATGAGGACAATCGCTGCAGAAAAAAGGATTTCTAATGGGATTTGGGATTTTGTGCGCGTATCCCCTCTGCTAAGGCGGCGTTCTTTATCCGGGCGGGCGGGCGGGAACATCTTGCACGCTGTGAGAAGCGACCGTCCGTCAAAGTGGAACGACGACGACGGCGATCCAGCAAATTAGGCGGCAAAATTTTTTTCAGCGATTTGCATACATAGAAAGCGGCAAATTAATCCTGAGGAGAGGATATAGATAAACATTGAATTTGCGACCCATGCCCCGATGATCACCCAATAAAATATATCCATTGGATTTGGGATGCATGCCGACGGCTGCAAATGGGTTTGAGGAGAAGCATTTAAGTGCGATCAAAAACAGTCTCCCCCTCTACTCAGTTTCCACAAATGCACGCATTTCAAACTTTTTGAATTTATTTGCAATTTAAATTTCTAAGACTTTTTTAAATTTTTGTTGAATTCCTATTGAAAGTTATTTGTGGTCATTTCATACTACTGTCGGCTTTGATATTCCCCCAAGCTAACATAATATTTCCAAAAAAGACCACCAAATCCCCAAATTAATTTCTTCCTTAAAATTGAGATTGTTTGTGAGGAAGCCCCCACCCAAATTAGCGTCTCCTGCCTACTCAAAAACTTGGGGTGGTTGAAAAATAGACCTACCCTCCCCCCATACAAATTTGGCACTATTTTAGGGAATACAGGTGTCATTACCTTACAAAGATCACATTGTCAGACAAATTACTTCGGAAATAATGCAACAAAAGCGGATAATCACCACGCTCATTGTACTGCTTGCGGTTCTGTCAATTGCAAATGCCATCGGATTTCCGTCTGGCGGCGGTGGCGGCGGATGCTGTTGTTGTGGTGGTGGTGGTGGTGGAGGTGGTGGCGGGTGCGGTGGTGGTTGTGGAGGCGGATGTGGACGCAGGAAGCGCGACACGGACGCGCTGCAGCCGCATTTCAAAGCGGACGAAACGCCATGTCCGCAGACGGCATGGAAGGAATTGCTTGAAGAGGTGGGCGTGGGGGGAGACAATGACCAATTTTTTAATTTTGTATATTTTTTATTGGTCATTAAATTGCAAAATGCATCTGTGTTCGTGTTGGCTCGGGAGTTAGGGATAGGCTCAGAATTCTTGTCGCTGGACCAGGTCGGGGAACAAGCCCAACAAGTTTCGGGTTTTAAAGTCCATCGGCTCTACTTCAATCCCTTCCAAAAGGGGCTTTTTATTAATCAGGTGGGGCTCTACTTCAGGCGGGGAGGGGGGGGGGGGAGATTTAGTTTTAAATCCTTTTTAAATGTGTGGGGGCGCTTATTTCAGTTGGGGGAGGGAAGGGAGGAGTCTTTATTTAGGAAAGCATATTATAATTTTGAAATTTATGCCAATTTGGCTACCGTAGAACAAGAACAGGTGGCCCCAAATCAAAACTGGCATCGGTACACTCAAGAGATGCTCAAGAGTCTCGGTCTTGGGTCTCGACTCGAGACTTTTCTCGGTTTTTTTGAGGGCTCGGTCTCGAGTCTCGGTACCAAGTCTCGAGTCTTGGTATCAAGTCTCGGGGTCTTGAGTCTCGGGAAATTTTGGATCTCGAGCACCTCTAGTACACTCTGTCGCAGCTTGGAAAACACTGGACTTTAATTGTCCATCCCCCATGTTCAGAACATCACTGCTGAGGACGCGGTGGCATCGGTAAATGCCATTCAAACGGCGCTGTACCGTCGCTACGCGGACGAACAAAAGTTCTTGGTCACTTGCGCAACGGCGGACGAAGGTGCCAAAACGGTGGCAAACAAAGTGCACTTCAGTTCGGCCGGTGACGGCTACTGCAACTTGGTCAAGGAGCGCGTGTGGTGCCAAGCGGTCGCGTTGAGTGCCTAACGAACGAATTGCCATGCCAAATTTTTTTTTGAATGAAGTGTTGCCGCAAGCCGTCACAAATTTTTGAGAAAAATTTGCAATATATTATTTAATTTGCTTTAATCATTGGCTTTACAATATTTACATAGTTTGCTTTAATCAACAAATTGGATTTAACACGAAAATGCTATTTTGTGTGTTCATTGTGCACAAAAACGACTTTGCAAATTCATTCATTCAATTCTACTCTTTGTAACACAATAAAAACATTTTTTTTTTGGGGATATTCTTGCCTCGTCAATTGTGCTGAGGATTAATCACCATTAAAAGTGGTATATCCGGCTTTTGGTGTCCATCCTCAACCACCACTGCAGCGCTCATCCAATCGTCCATCAACAAATTTATTTATCGCACATATTACTACACACTTTGTTCGCTGAAGATGCGCTGCTGCGCGAGCGAGCGATCTTTTTGTTCTTTCGCAAAATCCCACCCAAAAGCATTTAGCGGCAGAGCTTTTTGTGCTGCAAGTTTTTTTGCATCGCCCTGGGCAATTTGTTCCGCAGCAGCAAAATTGTGCTGCTCGAGGGGCACCGCCACACAGAACACATTATCCAACATGGACAACATCGACGACGACGACGACGACGATGAACGAGATTTTGTTTAACTTGGATATTCTTTATCCATCCATCCATCCATTTATCCCCATCCTCGCCCAACTCCACGCCACAGATTTGTCGTCGTCGTCGTCGTCGTCATGCGGATTAATGATGGATGGATGGACATACGATCGGATGGTTTGAGAGCCTTCTCTTGATCAGCTAATTGATAGCGGAACATAAGCATTAATTGTCATTTTATTGTTTCATGCTTATACCTCCACCGACACACATGGCTTGTCTCAAAAAGGGAGGAACTGCTGAGCCAAAAACAGGATTAGCAATAGTGTGTGATCAGTTAGTGGAGATCTGACAGATAAATGTTGATGATCTGATATTGACTAACCCGGGGTGGTAAACAGATTGTGATATGAATGATCGATGACATTTAAATTTGGCGGATTTTCATAGAAAAATAAAAATAATTAAAAAATGATTTTGCGCATGGATCAATTTCAAAAAAGGATAGCTTAAATTTAATCCAAAGCCCGCATATAAAGCTCGAGATGTCGCATGCAAAACATCGCATCTGCTGTTCATTGAATTCGAAATCTACCCCTAAAATATCTTTGATCACCATGACTGGTCCTCTGAATTGTCTAATCACTTTGACTGTCCTAATCGCAATTGCCTCAATCATTGATGCCATTGGCTTCCCATCCGGCGGTGGTGGCGGTTGTGGCTGTGGTGGTGGAGGCCATAGTGGAGTAGGCGGAGGAGGAGGCGGAGGCTGCGGCCGTAAAAAGCGCGAAATTGGAGCAGTTCAACCGTATTACATGGGCGAAGAAACGCCATGTCCGCAGCTGTCATGGAAACAAATTTTGGACGAAGTTAACAAAATTTGCCACCCATTTTAAACAAAATAATTAGAGTCTGATCAATGATCAATTAAAAGATCATTTATTTTAAAGAGCATTCATGCCAACGATACCATCGGCTCGGTGAGTGCCATTCAAACCGCGCTGTACAGTCGCTTCGCGGACCAGCAGCTGAAGTTCCTGGTCACGTGCTCGTCAGCTGACGAAGCGCCCAAAAACGGCACGGCTGTCACCAACATTGTGCACTTCAGCTCCTCCGGCGACGGATACTGTAGCCTGGTGAAGGAGCACATCTGGTGCCAAGCTGTCGCATTGAGCACATGAAAAGAATTTGTTGCGAGAAATTTTCCGTTTAAAATTTTAAATTGTCACACCTACTAACTTTTAATTTAGATTGAATGCTTTAGCTATTTTGATAATTCATTTTTTTTTTGTAATCCATCAAATTTCTTACGCTGTGCATAATTATTCATTAAATATTCATGGAATTGAAACAGAATTTGATTGATCGGTTACGAGTGCGGTAATGATAGGTGGGAAAAGCTCACGAGAAAAAACCAGATCATTATCATCACCAATAAGGCTAATGGACGGTTGAGCGATTGTAGTAATATAAAAGCTTTATTCACAAATCTTTTTAATCAGTATAATTTTTTTTTATATTCAGTTTTCCCATATAATAATCTCCATTTTACTTTTAAAGATAAACCTACAAATAAAACCATCATGTCCCGTCCCGTAATCTGCCTGATCACCCTGACAATCTTGGTGACATTCGTGTCCATGATTGATGCCATTGGTATGCCAATGCAATGTTGTCAAATGCAACAACAATGTTGCGGTGGCGGCGGTGGTGGGGGCGGAGGCGGATGCTGCGGAGGTCGCAGGAAGCGCGAGGCGGCACTTGAAGCCGTGCAGCCGCATTTCAAATCGGACGAAACGCCATGCCCGCAGACTGAGTGGAGACAAATCATTGACGAAGTTAGCAACATTTTTTTTTTCTTTAATAAAGCCTCCCCTTTAATATAACCTCCCTCTTTTTGGATCTTTCCTGTATTTGAAGCCCTTCCCCCCCCCCCGAATAAAAGCAGCACTCGAGAGGGTTAAAATAGAAACCCCCTGCAGTGAGTCAGCCTCTATTTGAAGTTCCCCCTCTAATAGAAGTAACCAATCCTTTTTTTCAGAGTATTCGTAGCGAAGATGCCATCGGCTCAGTGAGTGCCATTCAAACCGCGCTGTTCCGTCGCTACGCGGACCAAAAGTTCCTGGTCACGTGCTCGTCGGCTGATGAGGCAAAAACCGGCGCAGCTGTCACCAACAAAGTGCATTTCAGCTCCTCCGGCGATGGATACTGTAACTTGGTGAAGGAACGCATTTGGTGCCAAGCGGTCGCATTGAGCGCTTAAAAAACATTCGTTGCGATAAATTTCCATAATTCATAAGTTCAAATATATTAAATAGATCGCTTCTTTTTTTTTTGTTTGGTGCAATAATTTAGACATGTAGAGATGATCTTATACTATAAATATACTCTATGGCAATGTATAATTTTTGTTTTGTTAAAAATGCATAAATTAAACAAGCATAAAAAAATTTAACCAATTTCTATTACTTTTGTATCATGCGAAGGTTATATTGATTTAGAAGATATGAATGGGTCCTATTAGAGAAAACGCGGCGGAGATCGTATTAAGCCGACGCCGTCCATGGTAATGAATTTGCAGCAAAAAAAGTCTTGAGTCTTTTTTCTGTGCACTTGTTTCGATGTATTAAGTAGGGTTCAGCGGGACCGGGACTAGTCCCGGTTTTTCGACCGGAACTCCAGCAGAATAGTCTCGGTTTCCCGGTTTTCTGACCGGGGATTAAAGTAGTCCCGGTCTTGGTTTTTGTGAAAAGTCCCGGTCCTGCTGAATCCTAGTATTAAGCATAAAAAACACTTGGGATGATATTATGTTTTATAAGCCTGTTTTGCCTTTTTTGTGGTTTTCATGCCCTAATGCCTTTCCATGCTTTTTTTGACATTTGGTGCATGCCTTTTTTAGGCATTTTGGTGAATTTTTATCTTAAATTTAGTTGAAAATTAACAAATGCACCCCTAAAGATCGATTTTTTTGTTTAAAAAAAAGCATCCTCTAAAATAACTTTTTCTATCAAAGGTTCCAAAAATGTAGCTCAACAAATTAATTTTTTTTTTCTTTAAAAAAAAAAATATAAACTGCTTAATTTCCAAGAAGTTCAGTCGATTAAAAATTTTGGCATAAGAAATCTTTAAAAAATCGGTTTAAAACTTTTGTAGCTTGTTTTGGTGTCTTTTTTGATATTTAGTGCATTTTTCATGCCCTTTTGAAGTTTTTAGTGCCTTTTATGGCTCCTTTTTCGCGACTTTTTTGTGCCTTTGCCTTTGTGTTGCATTCTGCTCATTTTCATACATAATTATGCAACTTGTTAGCATCTTGGGCACTTAATCGCTATTATTGCCTCGGGCAAAAAAAGACACAAACCAAGGAAATATTTGCTGGGATATATGCATGTTGAAGAAATAAATGAGCATAAACACGATGGACGCATGCAGTAGTGCTGATGAGGGGAGATAAAGCCTGAATTGGCTCTTGAGACTGGTGCAGTATAAAAAGCATAGCATCGCAACAATAAACAGCCACTTTTTTTATATATCCGTCATGGATTAATCCCATCTCTGCTACTGGTAGCAGCATCCCAAATCCTTAATTAAGCATATACGAGGCATTTTTTTCTGGAACAAATGTACATATTAATTGACAATAAATATTTACAGTTAGATAAATTCAATTACAAAAAGGTATTAAATTACAAGTCATGTCTCATCTCGCAAATTGCTTGATTGCCCTGATCATCTTGGTGGCCTTTGTGTCCATGATCGATGCCATTGGTATGCCAATGCAACAATGTTGTTGTCCCATGCAACAACAATGTTGCGGTGGCGGCGGTGGCGGTGGCGGATGTTGCGGCGGTCGCAGAAAGCGCGAGGCGGCACTTGAAGCCGTGCAGCCGCATTTCAAATCGGACGAAACGCCATGCCCGCAGACTGAGTGGAGACAAATCATTGACGAAGTTGGCAACATTTTTTCTTTCTTTAATAAAGCCTCCCCTTTAATATAAATCTCCCTCTTTTTCGATCTTTCCTCTATTTGAAGTCCCCCCCCCCTCTTATAAAAGCAACACTTGAGACGGTTTGAAAACAGAAACTCTCTCCAATTGGAGTCTCCGTCCATTTGAAGCACCCTCTAATAGAAGTAACCAATCCTTTTTTTTTAGAGTATTCGTACCGACGATGCCATCGGCTCGGTGAGTGCCATTCAAACCGCGCTGTACCGTCGCTACGCGGACCAAAAGTTCCTGGTCACGTGCTCGTCGGCTGATGAGGCCAAAAACGGCACGGCTGTCACCAACAAAGTGCATTTCAGCGCCTCCGGCGACGGATACTGTAACTTGGTGAAGGAACGCATTTGGTGCCAAGCGGTCGCATTGAGCGCGTGAAAAGCATTAGTTGCGATAAATTTTCCAATATACAAATTTGAGTTTTTGCTGATAGATTAAGTTTATCTGCCCTAACCTTCAAAGAATTTTACTAAATCTTTTCCCGTTCTCCATCCAAAATTCAATTGGGGCTTTTTTTCTATTATCTAAAACGTTAAAATTCTTTCCCCATTTTGCAGTTGTGCAATATTTGAATAGTTATGTAGAGGTCTGATTTTTTTTTTTGTAATTTGTAATTCGTATAAATAAATTATAGTATATGAAATTAAATATTTTACAATATAAAATAAAAAATTTTGTTGTCCGCAATTACGGCACGCCGCAATCTGGTCCGCTTCCGTGCCACCTATTGCTCTATTGCTGCGCGCATTCATCAGCAAGCAAATGCAAATTAGATTAATTGCGCATTGATAAGATATCTGTCACGCGGTGATAAGAAATGTTTTTTTATTGACTCAAAACATTGCTGAAATATGGGAGCAATGAGTGAACGAACACACACACATAAAAGCGGATAAAAAATTGAATGAACATTTATAATGAGAATGGCTGGCGCGCAAGTTGCTGCTGCTGGACGGGTGGCGGCAGAACAGATAAGAGATGTGAAACCTGTTCAATCATCTGCATCTGTTCATCCCCCATTTTTGGATCCGGCTGCTTCTGCTTCAGCTGCTCGGGTGGGCCAATGCGCGACGCTCCCGGTATAAAAATAAGCAATTTTGCTTATTTATTTTTATTTATTTATCGAATAAGCTATTTTTCTTTCCTCCGGCTGGTCGAATAAATCACCAGCATTATCAGAGATGGACAAACATATTTTCGTTTTTCGAATTTTATGAATTTCATGTTTTTTTGGTAAACTTTACTCGTAACAATTTGTACATTATACTATTGAATAATTATTTAAATTTTTTTTCATTGTTCCAAGCTGTTTGTATTTTTGTTCACGTTGGCACTTAACTATATAACAATTTTTACTCGGCCAAGGATGCTAATTGATAAGAAACAAAATTATTTAAGGCAATATATGCCAATTGTCTTTGCTTTTATGGCCCACCATTCATTTAATCTCTCATATTCATTGGCATTATAACTTTATGCAAAGCCAGCGATTGGAAAAATTTCAAATATGTGATTCCTTTCTTCCCCAATCTTATAACTCTGAAAATCCTCTTTACTCAAAAATCACAGGACCGGATTGTCGGATCTTTAATCATTTACATGAACCGATCCTGCTAAAACACTAATTTTAGTGTCCATTATAAAATTATCAATTTTTTTGATTAGAAAATCATGTCCCAACTCTTGAATTGCTTGATTGCCCTGACCATCTTGGTTATTTTTGTGTCCATGATCAATGCCTTTGGTATGCCAATGCAACAATGTTGTCAACAACAGTCCAGCTGCGGTGGTGGTGGTGGCGGAGGCGGCGGATGCTGCGGAGGCGGCCGCAGGAAGCGCGAGGCGGCACTGGAAGCCGTGCAGCCGCATTTCAAATCGGACGACACGCCATGCCCGCAGACGGCATGGAAACAGATTTTGGACGAGGCTAATATATATACATACATTCCCAATTTTGTGTCTAAATGAGTCATTTGCAGAGCATTCGCATTGACGATGCCATCGGCTCGGTGAGTGCCATTCAAACCGCGCTGTACCGTCGCTACGCGGACCAAAAGTTCCTGGTCACGTGCGCGTCAGCGGACGAGACGAAAAACGGCACGGCGGCCAACAACAAAGTGCACTTCAGCGCCTCCGGCGACGGATATTGTAACTTGGTGAAGGAACGCATTTGGTGTCAAGCGGTCGCATTGAGCGCGTGAAAAGCATACGTTGCGACAAATTTGTCCGGATAAATTCAAATGCCTTACTAGACCAGATATTTTGTTGTGATTGTGCAATTGGTATTTAGACGGTGCAGTGGCTACTAAATTTCGCTATTTACATAAAAATTCTTGTATAATATAAATGAATTTGGGCTTTATTTGTTTATATTTATTTGTCTATGACATTTGATCAAAGATTATACCGGTGGAAACTAGGGTTATTGAGCTCTTTCCCATATATTAGCGGTATCAATTTTAGGGATGACACATTGGATAAGGTACCAAGGTTTATGCTGTTGGTTGAAATAAAGCGGGAACAAATGATTAAGCGGTTAAGCGCATGAATTAACAATAGCAAAGGATTAAGCATACGAAGGAAAAGCATTTTAGGGCAGCCGCTTTTGAAAAGAAATTCGTTTCTTCCACTTTGAAGGAGATTTAATGGCTGTAATCGTGTCTGGCACGCCACACAGTGCCATTGTGCGAGTCATCAAGTTAAGAGGGTCCACTGGAAAACAGAATCTTTTTCGGCTTGGCAATTTAGGCGACCGACGGGAATTTGCGCACCAAAGCGAAATTTTTTTTTAAATATAAGGTTCAAAAATAATAAAAAATAATCGCTAAAATGATTTAAAAATAGTTTTTATCCGCATTTCAAACTCCCACCCTCCACCCCCGATTGGTTTTGGATTTTTCGTTGGAGTGAATAATAATGCCAATGCCACCGACCTCGCGCTGCATATCCTCAGTGATATTAGTGCTACGAATCACGCCTTCCATGTCGCTGTGCTTTATTGGTGACGCGTTGTCAATCTGACGAATTGTCAGGGAATGCTTTAATTAAATCAAACATTTAAATTATTTTTTTTTGCATGATTTTAAAATAAAAATATAAAAGTTTTGATTAAAGAAGCATCCCCAAAAGTGTTAGCATAACGCTGCCGCTCACTTTGGTGCTCAATGTCAGCACTTCTTCCTGATCTTTGGCCAATGTTTTGCTAGCCAATTCCAACTCAACTTTGGCTAATTCCAATTTGGTTTTACCAAATTCGACCTCGGCATTGGCTAATTCCAATTTGGCATTGACACATTGGCTGTCCTTCTGGGCCTGCAATTATTTTTATTAATTTTATTAATTAACAATTCATTAAATTGCTACTTCAGCCAGTTTAGCCTCCAATGTGCTGCTCTCCTCTTCCACCGCCGACGGCATTTGTGCCACAATATCGCTTTGAATTTGCGACTGATCCTCCTCATTCAGACACTTTTTGGCATTTTCCAAATCCAACTGCAAAATAACATTTTAATGGAGTCATTACAATTAGCATTATGTTGCTAATTCTTGTACACCTTCAGAACTTCGGTGTCCAACTGCACCGATTTGGTCTGCCGCTCGCGCGACTCATTCGCAAATGCGTCCCTTTCAGCGGCCACTTTTGCGCGCGCTTCCGCCAACAGTTGGTCAACGCGGCACTGCTTCTTCTCCAGATCCTTCTGAGCATTTTCCATCAACATCATTTCTGTCTCTAGCTCACATATCTGATGACGAAAACGGGTTAAAATTAGTGCAAATGCGATTTTCGTTAATCGGTAACGGTAATTTACCGTTACCGAAATTTACCGAAAATTCAAATTAAAATTTCCGCAATCGGTAACGGTAAAAAGGTAATTTACCGTTACCGAAATTTACCAAAAATTCAAAATTAAAATTTCGGTAATTTGGTAACGGTAAATCGGTAATTTACCGTTACCGAAATTTACCAAAAATTCAAAATTAAAATTTCGGTAATCGGTAACGGTAAATCGGTAATTTACCGGCTCGGTAAATCGATAATATACCGTTTTACCGTTACCGTGCCGAACACTAGTTAAAATTGAATCGAATGTTACAAAAAGCGTAATCCCTGAAATTGGAGCATTCAAATTGGATTTAAGAATTATTTTTGTAAAAACAAACAAAATCCGTCAATGTGCCCGAACCGTTCTGCGTTTTGAACCATGTTAAGAACAAGTGAAGAACGTCGAAAGCGAGCATGATGAAAAGAAAAATCCGATAATGAGGATGGGAAGCACAGTCACACAAATACGCGCACAATTGAACCAAGCCAAGTATCATAGGGAAAAAATCTTCCAATTTCCACGGCATCAGTGCCATAATCGGTTATAAGGCACTCACTTTTAAAAATATGGAAATTTTTGTATGTGTACAATTAATAAGGGTGAATCTGGGGAAAATGAGGGTGCAAAAGTGAGCAAATGAATGGTTGCCCATATTGGTTTTATTTTTAGACATTTAATTTCTCTCATTGAAAGACGGTGTTTTATGTCCAAAATGTCCACTTAAATGAATGGTCACTTTTTCTGACAGAGAGGGGTCACTTTTATATTGAGGCAATTTTTCAAAGGACGGCAATCATTTTTACGTATATTTATGGCTTTTACGTACATATTTATGGCGTTTAAGTGCCATTGAAGAAAAGAGAAATTGGGTCGCATTTTTCCCCCAGGCAAATTGAATAAGTTTGTGCACTCATTCAAATGTTACTGTTTCATTTATTTTATTTTGAGAACACCGAAAGGCAAATTTAGAGTTATTTTCCAACAAATGCATTCGTTGCAATAAATTGTCCATAGTCAATACTTAGTTCTTTTTGTGCAACATTCTAAAAGGTGCATGTGGACAAACAATTTAATTGTTAATTTTATTATTCTTACAAATATTGAATATATAAGACGTATACAACAATACTTCCTAAATAGAATCCCTGATATTCTATTATTCAACCCCCCTCAAAAGGGAAAGCAGATATTTTAGGTGAAGGGGATTCCATTTTTTGTGGGATAAGGGGGGGGGGGGGATCTGTCTTAGGAAGTACAATATATAAACAAGTTAAAGGATTTGTTTAATTAAATTTGTTGTTTTTTGGATTTGGCATTCCTATATCCCAATAAGTGGTTTTTTGTCTTTAGTTCCCTCCTCGTCTTTTCATCTCTTGAGCCTTCTTCACATAGTTTCGTGATGCTTGTTCGTCCAATCCGAACGTTTCCTGTACCCATTTGATCAAACTGTCCGTGCCAATCTTTGGCAAATTGCTGCCCAAATAGTTGACGATCACATTCAGCAGTTTTCGGCTCTAAAATATTTTGCTTCAGACTTAACTGATTTATTGAAATTTTTTTTTTAATAAAACCTAAATTGAGTTTGGCATAAAAATGAAAATTACAAAAAGGGCTAATTTTGGCTTTTTGGCCATTTTTTATGGCAAGCGCTCTATCGCTAAATCCTTCAATTGCCATTTAAATTTGTGGGAATTAATTCTAAATCTCTTCCCCAAAATCCGATTATTTTACGACCCAACACTGGTAGTGATGCAATGGATTCTTCGGGTCGAGATTTATTACCGGTACTTCACCGGTACCGGCGGTGTTTGGCCAATTTACTGCGGCCCTGAACCGGGAGTCCCTGTCCTGCTGTGGGGTTCCCTAAAAAGTCCCCGGTCTCCGATTAACCCTAATTACCAGTCCCGGCTCCGCTTTCGTCTTGCCTCCGTCATCCGCCGACTCTACTGTTCCTCCCTCTGCGTTATCCCCTCCAGCAGCAGGTGAGCCGTCATCCTCATCTGCTGGTGCCTCCGTTGTTGCGCGATGCCGTCCTCCGACGCCCGCCTTGGCCGGTGGTGGACGGCCTTGTGCCGAAGTCGGATTGGACATGGAAAGCAACAACAAAAGTGCCGCCGATGAGAGAAGTAAAAATGGAAAAATTTTTGACATTTTGGCTTGTCGTTTTTGTTATTTCTCTAAATTAGGTGTGAAAATGAAATTGAGTAACAATATATATATACACCGACCCTAAACATTTAGAAATAAATTTTTAATTTTGCCTCAAAAAATAAAAATGTTTTTAAATTTCAATTGGAATAAATTGATTATTTGAATGAAGTAAAAAAAAGTAAATTTACAATTTGATTGAATGAATAAAATAAAGGGAATAATAAATAAGTGATCAATTTTTTAGCGCAAATATGGCGCATCAATCTTTAATTAATCAGCCCTTAAATAATGCCAATTATTACTACATAATTATTGGAACACAAAAATTTGGGGAGAATGATTTGAGCGAGCGATCGAAATGACTGATCAGACAGACTTTGATTTAATATTTGTTTGTTTATCAAGGCATTTGCCGAATTATTATATATTAATATCGAAATTGATTTGGAATGATCAAATTGATGAATGAGTAATACAGAGAGAAGGACCATTTTTAGAATAAATTAACCACTACTATTCAACATCATCGTTAATTTTGTAAATTAAAAAAAGGAAACAAATTAAATTTATTTTAAATTAAAAAAATTGATCTGATTTTTAGAAATAGATGATTAATAACCCTATGAAGAAAGGCTTCAGATTCGTTTCAGTTATACAGATTCGAAAATAGAAGGAATAGCATTGAGTTAGATTTGGTATTTAAAATTAATGACTGGAAACTCGGGCCAAACGATTAATTGACTAATTTTGGTTTTGCAATTTTTATTTGATATTAATTGGTCAATTTTTTATTTTCGTCATTTGGCGCTTGACCGACCAATTAATTGATCAAAGCAAATTTTTTTTTATTTTAACATAACAAAATTATGCTTTAATTAAAAATCTTAATATTTGTAGTTGAACAATGATAAAGCATGATTCCAAAATTATCATCTCCGCCTAATATGTAAATTTTCTTAAGTGATCGTTTATTTAAATTGGACGACTTCTTCACTGCTTCAATTCAACAGCAGAAGATGATGACTTTACATATCAAAAGATTAATGTTTTGAAAATAAAATTGCCATTTAATTCGCTTACAAATTAGTTTTTTCATCAATTTTAAATTTGCCTTTTGTTGTTCCCATGGGTAATAACTATTTGAATGCGATACAAAATTGTTCTGTTTGCCTGGGGGAAAATTTGGAGATACGACGGCAAAACGACGCAAAAAAAATTGCCGTTTTCCATATAGGTTAAGAGGGGTATGGAATACTTGCGTCAAATGACGGACACCCATCATCATTCATTTTTAAATGAGCATCATCATTTTGGTCGGTTCTTGGCATAATAAATGATGCGCAGTCGAAACTGGCAAAAAAAGACGACTGGCAAAATTCAAATAAATTTTGCTTAATTGCTTCAACTTGCTGTTACACTTTTTGTTGCCATTCATTTCCTCGTTTTAGCCTTTTGTGCCATTTTACGGACATGGATTTGCTCATTTTGTTGCTCCCTTTGCTATTTACCACCTTTGTGACAATGTGCGCGTGTTTGGACATTGGTGGCCATTTCCATTTATGGCATTTTGTTTGGATTGCCCTCTTTATCCTTGCCGTTGTCCTTTTCCTGGAGGCAAAAAAGCGCGCAGAGTTGTCCAATAACAAGACCCAACAGCAGAAGGTGATCGACCGATCATGAATCATTCAATGTGCCAAATTTTCTCGGTTTTTTTATGAATTTATCCTTTATGCGTATAGACTTTGTCACTTTTTGTAATTTTATTAAATTTTTTACGAATTTGCGTCATCAGATGAAGCATATGCTGATCGAGGTTTTGACGATGCATGCAAATCAGCAGCAGGAGATTCATCAGCGACGCTTAGCGTCATCCGACACTGATCAGCAAGCCAAAGGTAAAAACGGCACTTTACTGCTCGTTCATTGAGGTTCAGGAAATATATCAAAATAATTCTAATAATTAATTAATTTGATGAATCTGGGCAAAGAATAGTATATGTAGAGTGGCATAAATAGATTTAATTTTAATATCTATACTATTAATAATTTAAATTTTCATAAATTTCCTTTTTTCTCTTTCAGATTTTACGTGCAAAAACTGCATTCAGCGTGCAGCAGAAGAAAAACTCAATGGCATGCCGTCAGTCCCTGTGGCATTTAGAAAACAGCCATTTTAATATTTTAACGTCAAATTCATAAATTTTTGTCAATTAATATAAATTATCCGATTAAATAAAGGAAACATTGCGATGGCACTACGCCGCTGGCAAATACAAATTCAACTACGGTTCTGGAGGACGAACGCCGGCAGCAATGCTCCTCAGCGGAACAGCTACATCTGGTAGTGGAGTTTCGGGCGGTGGAAGCGGAGCAACAATTGCGCCGCGAAACAGAAGGTAGATATGAGCCTGGGACAAAGTGTCTAAATGCCAAAACATTTGTTGGCATTGTTTACGAATTTAAATGCATTAAATAATCATCAAATTAGCCGCTGAAAAAATGTACGAAGCAAAACGCTCACTTTTGGCTGACAACGCGCACATTCACCGACGATTGGACGAACTGACACAAAAGCTGTCTGAACAGCAGCAGGAGGAGTCTAATCGACTCAATGTAGTGATTAGACAATTTATGCCGAAACTAATAGTATTATTTTAAATAATTTTAAATAATTAAGGCAAAAGCGCAGAAAGTATGGTCAGAAGCACTAAAGGCATATGCCGATTTGGAGCAGTTCAAGCATAAGGCCCAAAGGGAGGTGAGGAGGATAAAGCATTTTAATAAAACGAATGTTCCAAATTATTTTGGCATTTTTTGTAACATTTGATTCAATTTTTGGTGCCCATTTTCGAAGCAGATAGAGCATTTGTTGATAGAAATGGAGACAATGCGCAAGCATCAGCAGGACATGGAGATGAAGCATTGCCGTTATGAGCAATTGTTGGCGGAAAAACGCGAAAAAGTGGCGAAAATTGGCGCGGAAAGGGACGCATTTGCGCGAGACCGAGAGATGGAATTGGCGGAAGAAAGCAAAAAGGTGGTGCGCGAGTTTGACTCCGCTCGCGCGCGGGTGATCGTAAAATGATGAAATTTCATCGAAATTTCGATACGAATTTCAGTTTAAATTGGACCGTGCAAAGAAGTGGCTTGATGAGATGGTGGCACAAAAGCGGGAGAAAGATGCGGAAGAGAGAAGCAATTTGGAGACAAAACTTAAGGAGGTGAAGCAAGTGGTGAATTAATTAGCCCTTAATCAGCAATTAATTGATAAATTGTAGGCCCAAATGGACAGCAAAAGTGCCATTGCCAAGTTGGAATTAGCTGATGCCGAGTTAAGATTAGCCAATTCTAAGTTGGAATTAGCCAATGCCAAGTTGGAGTTATCCCGCAAAAACAGGCAGCTGAGCGGACATTGAGCACCAAAGTGAGCGGCGGCATTTTGTGCCATTGTTTTCGGAATATGTTTTGAATCCTGCAAATTCAGTTAAAAGATGGAAAGTTTTTAAATTAATCGGAGAGACCGGAGGAATAAAATACATACATAAGATGAGAGAAGGGCATTTCCGCGTTTTGATGCCTGCGTTCCTCTCAAAATTCGTAATTTGGTTTTCGAAAAATTATCGATATTTTTAAATGTTTAAAATAACATTTTAGTCAAGGGAATTTTTTAGGGAAGTATTAAAAAACTTATGAATCGATCTGTTTATTGGTTGCATCAATAAGTATTCTTCTCAAGTTTTTTATAACTATTTTCATCATTCGGCTTAAAAAATTCTCCGATATTTATTTTTGTGGAATGTTCAATATTCACATGACATTCATTTGCATAATATTTACAAAAAAATATATTTGACGAAAGCGAAAAAGTGGTAAAAATGTGATGACTAATGCCGTTTTTTACGTCCAATCCATTTGTCGATGCCTCCCCAACCCTACAGGGAAATAATGTCAAAACAAAAAATCTGACCTAAAAAAGAGAATTCGTTGGACTTCTTCACCCATAATAGGCTAACGCAAAAAGTGTAAAAGCTCCGCCCATTTTTTCTGCACAAATACGCCACCCAATTGCCCTTTAATTATCACATTTGCCTCTCTCCGTGTGAATTGAAAACCATTTGCTGCTGCTGCTGCTCCCACATCACTCCACTCTTACCAATACACACAAAACTGTCCGATCAAAGTCGATAAATATCGATAAAAATAAACACCTCTTAAGCCCGAGCAAATCCTGTTCAAATTCAAGTGCCTGATCAAGCGGGGGAAGCGAGAAACGGCACAAAAATAGATCAAATCATACTTAAGCATTTTTTTGAAGTTGGCACACAACAGCTTGGGTTTGAAAAGGACCAATTTTGTTTTCTCACACCATTCAATTTATTAAATCATATTTTTAAACAGAAACAATGCCACCGATGACGACCACTTTTTGCGTTGTGTCGCTGTTGTTGTGCCTCGGTGCCCTGTTGGAATTGGGGCATGGTATTATTACACATAGTACCTAACCATTGTCGGAAACATAGAATTGAAAACACCTGCTTTTTTATATTTAAATTACCCATTATTATTATTACTACCTATTATTAGTTATTTTATTTTTAGGATTAAAGTGCAAATATCGAGCGAGAACAGAGATTGAGACGCGCCAAGAGATAAGAGACTTCGAATGCCGGAAAACAGAAGACGGGACAGACTTTCATTATTGCTATGCAGCTTATTGCACGACAGGTCATTCATTAATCACTAATCAGAAGGGCTGCATATACCGTAATTCCTAAAATAAAGCCCCCGTGGGCTCTAACGTTCAACCCTCCTCAAAAGGGGGGCTTTATTTCCGGGTGAAAATTTTTTTCGAAATTGTTAAAAACACAGTTTTCTCAAATTCAAAAACCTAAATTGACTTTTTTCAAACTCGAATGTCAAGAAACACAGCATAAAATTGGCTTTTTAAAGTTCCCTAGCCCATAAAGCGAAAAACGGATTTTAGAAAATTATGCTTACTACCACAGCCACCACTCATCAAACAGCCCCAAAATGAATTTGAGTCTAATTTTAATTTGAATTTGAAATAATCATTTCAGGGGAACTTATCTTTGACATGTGGAACTGTGTTACTATATTTGACATTGAATCGTGTAGAGCAATGGCGGCAAACGATTCAAAGAATTATCACCCGAATCATCCCGACGCCGACTTATGGAACTGCAATTGCAAATATGGCGAATGGGGCGTGGACAATGACAACGAAAAATTCGCCGTCCGACCGATAAAAGGTGAGTGAGTTTTTTGGAAGAAATCTTAAGTTAAATTACTTATCAAATTTTGACTTTTTGTTGGATGCAGTTTTTGATTTACAAAACAATTTTATCCGAAAAAAGTACCAATTTACCGCAGAACATGTCGAAATGTACAAATATTTGATTTGCAACTGTGAGAAGCGAAATGATAAATGAAGATTATTTAGAATAAATTTCTGACATAAATTGTCCATTTTAATCTCAAATATTTTTAGTTTTTAGCAAAAATTTCGGCATTTTTTGCGTTTTTAGCCAATATTTTATTAAATATTATAGAGATTTTTAGCAATAGAAATCCGCACTTTACTAATCACGAATTTGGTGTAAATGCGTGTGTGAAAATAAAACAAATCAGATTTTTGATATTTTAAGCGATAAAAAAAGAATTTTTCCAATACTTATCAAAAAATTTCGCACTTCTGACCTTTTTTGGTCTTTTTGGCACCTATATTGGCTTGTTGTTCAAATAAATTTTAAATTTAGTTAATTAATTGGAACTTTTTCTAAAAAGGCAACCTGATTTTAAATCCCTGGGGGATATGGATTTGCAAAAACTATGACGACACCGTCCAATGAATTCATTTCAGTGACGACAACAACGACGACGACGACTAAAACGACAACAACGACGACGGCACCGAACAGTGCGACTGACCCTCCAATGAGTTCGACCGCCGATTATCTAGTGGGTTCGACCGAGTCCCCGATCGAGTCTCAGTCTCCAATGGATTCGACCAAGTCTGCAATGAATGCTTCGGTGGTGCCAGAAATTCCGGCCGATGTTTTTGTTGAAGCGGATTGTCCGGAGGAAATTTGTGGCGAAGCTTAGCGCCGTGCCATTTATGTCGAGATGGTGGAGAAACTAATTTATTGGGAGATGAAGAAAAAAAATGCATTTTTTGAGTAATTAAATGGAAATGTAAAGAAATTAAATGAAATAAAAAAGATTGTTTGACGTGCTCACTTTCTCCGGGCTCCTCGCTGCATGCTCGCAATTTAGGCGGACTCGCTACGCGTGGACTTGAAGGCCAATTGTTCGAATCCGGGATTTGAAATTGGGTAAAATAAACGTCCGATTCGTATCAGCGCTCTAAATTACCCTATCATCGACTTTTTATAAAAAAGGATTGCAATTGGATAGGTATAGGTACCAAAATTTCCAACATCATTTGATGAGTTTTTGTTCATTCGTCGATCAATTAATTCAACAAAAAAATTAATCTTAAAATCATCATGAAGTGCAAATAAATAAATGGCAGAATGGTTTTTTTAATCTTTTTCATTATTCGGTTGCAAAAAATTCTCCGATATTTATTTTTGTGGAATGTTCAATATTCATTTGACATTCATTTGCATAATATTTACAAAAAATATATATATTGAGAGCAATAAATTTACCGAAAGCGAAAAAGTGATTAAATGTGATGACTAATGCCGATTTTACGTCCAATCCATTTGTCGATGCCTCCCCAACCCCTACAGGGAAATAATGGGGCTTCTTCACCCATAATAGGCTAACGCAAAAAGTGTAAAAGCTCCGCCCTTTTCTGCACAAATTTTTCTCGTAAAGAATCCCCCCCCCCATGGTATTGGCTAACCCTTGTTTATGCATGGCATAGACACATTGTCATTTTTTTCGTAGTTGGCATACACTTTGTCCAGTGCCAAATCTCGGAACAGTTTTTGAAAAGGAGCAATTCTAAAACAATGCCACCAATGACGACCACTTTTTGCGTTGTGTCGCTGTTGTTGTGCCTCGGTGCCCTGCTGTTGGAATTTGGGCATGGTATTATTACACATATAATGCCTCTCCATGGTCCGAAATATAGAATTGAAAATATTTTATCTTTAAATTACCTATTATATAATACTATTATTATTAGTTATTTTAATTTAAAGGGTTAAAGTGCATATCTCGTGTGAGAACGGAGAATGTGACGAGCCATGAGAACAAAGACTTCGACTGCGGAAAAGACTATTTTTATTGCTTAACAGCTTATTGCACAACAGGTCACATTCATTAATCCGCAGTAGGACTGTACCACAGCTACCACTGATCAAACAGCCCCAAATGAATTTGGGTTTAATTTTAGTTTGAAATTTAAAAAATTATCATTTCAGGGGAACTTCGCCTTGACTGGTGGGCCTGTATTAAAAATCCTGACACTAAATGGTGTAGAGAAATGGCGGCAACGAAGGCAAAGAAATATCACCCGAAACATCCCGACGCCGACTTATGGAACTGCAATTGCAAATTCGGCGAAATGGGCGTGAACAATGACAACGAACAGTTCCCCGTCCGCCGACCGATAAATGGTGAGTGAGTTTTTTGGAAATCGTACATAAGTTAAATCATTGAATTTTGATATAACATAGTTACTAAATTAAAGACCCTTGAAATAGAATCCCCCTAAATATGGTACCAATATGGGTATGGGTATTATTTACACCGCCTCAGAAAGTTAAAAATTAGCCTAACCTCGGTTTAGTTTTTTCAAAATTTTGCCTAAAACAAATTAATTTTAACAATAAAAGTTTGTTCCAGTTTGAATTCGGGTTGCTCCGAAATATTGAGTCCCCGGAGACTTTAATTTGGAAGCGTGAAATTCGTATTTTCCTCTAATAGAATCCCTGGGGGAATGGATTTGCAAAAACTATAACGACACCTTCCAATGGATTTCATTTCAGTGCCGACGACAAGGACGACGACTAAAACGACAACAACGACGACGACAACAACGACGGCACCGAACATTCCGACTGACCCTACAAAGAGTTCGACCGAGTCCCCAGTGGATTCGACCGAATCTCAGTCTCCAATGGATTCGACCGAATCTCCAATGAATGCTTCGGTGGTGCCAGCAATTCCGGCCGATGTTTTTGTTGAAGCGGATTGTCCGGAGGAAATTTGTGGCGAAGCTTAGCGCCGTGCCATTTATGTCGAGATGATGGAGAAACAGAAAAAAAATGCATGTTGAGTGATTAAAAGGGAATGTAAAAAAATTTAATGAAATAAAGAAGATTTAATTTGACGAAGCATTTTGAGGAACACTGTCTAATTGATTGGATTTAATTCAAGCTACTTCTACTATTGTATTTAGTGTGGAAAATATTTTTTGGTAACTATTGTAATTCGACGTAGGGTTTAGCGGTGCCGGCACTATTCATAAAAATTGGCAACGGTACTTTTGGGTACTTTTTCAATACTTAAGTAAATTTTTCGAAAATTAGAAAATTTTTTTATTTTAAGTCAATTTTTTTAATCTTTTTAATTATTTTTTCGGTACTTGTATTTATATTTACCGATACAGAAAATCGCATTTGCCGTACATTACTATTAATGGGACTAGAAATCGGTTGAGTTTTAAAAAAAATTCAGTCAGTTATAGCCCAATGACTTGAAAAAAGTGGCGGATTAGTCCAAATGCGGCTAATAAATGGTCTAATTTGGTTCCATTTCGACCAATTTCCGGATTTCTTTTCCGAATTCGAACTATTTCTTAAACTTAAATTTTCAGATTAGTTGAAATCTTAAACGATGCTTTGAACAACATTCTGAGAGAGCAATTGGTCGATGGCGGCGCCGGGGATGGCAAATAATGTGGCACTGCCACAAAATAATGCCAATTTCAACAACGGCGACGAATCTTTTGTGCATCAGCCGACGAATTCCAAAAGCAAATTGCCCTCAATGGAAATTTTGGCACTTTTTGTGGCTTACGTCGTCGCAATTATGCGTTATAATTCAAATTGACCCATATAATTGCACGAAATTCAAATTGACCCCTAAAATTGCCAGGATTCTTGGTCCTTCATCAACCAATTAATTGGGCAAAAATTAATTTTAAGCATGAAGTGCAAATAAATAAATGGCAGAATGGTTTTTTTTTAAATCTTTTTTTATCATTCGGCCTAAAAAATTCTCCGATATTTATTTTTGTGGAATGTTCAATATTCATTTGACATTCATTTGCATAAAATTTACAAAAAAAAATATTTAACGAAAGCGAAAAAGTGATAAAATGTGATGAGTAATGCCGATTTTTACGTCCAATCCATTTGTCGATGCCTCCCCAACCCCTACAGGGAAGAAAATGTCAAAAAAATCGGACCTAAAAAAAGAGAATGCGTTGAGGCTTCTTTACCCATAATAGGCTAACGCGAAAAGTGTAAAAGCTCCGCCCATTTTTTTTTCTGCACAAATAAGCCACCCAATTGCCCTTTAATCACCACATTTGACTCTCCGTGCGAATTGAATCCATCTGCTGCTGCTCCCACATCACTCCACTTTTACCAACAAACACAAAACTGTCCGATCAAAGTCGATAAATTTCGATAAAAACACCTCTTAAGCCCGAGCAAATCCTGATCAAATTCAAGCGCCTGATCAAGCTACAAGTAATTATTCAAAAACATTGGCTTTTTGATAGGGCAATCATGTGTGGACCATCTCTAATGATGTTAATGGCTTAATTTATAAAAATGGCATCTCCCCGCCAGTGGAAGGACTGAGGGGGGGGGGGGTGGAGGGACGTAAAAACGATTGGCCATTTTGGGTCCTCTCCTCAGGTCAAAAACCTTTTTTTCTTACATTTTTTTCGTAAAGAATTTGCTAACCCTTGTCTGTGCATGGCATGGACTCATTGTCATTAATTTTATAATAAAACAGAAAACAATGCCGCCGATGACGAACACTTTGTGCGTTGTGCCGCTGTTGTTGTGCCTCGGTGCACTGTTTGTCCAAAACAGCAGTCAAAGAAAACGTAATGACAGAATAATTACCCGCGAGCTGTGGATTAATACCATTTTTGTCAGGAAATGAATGTATTTGGGCTGGGTTTTGCTCATTTCTTACCCATTTTTCACGATTTTAAACCGGTTCAAAAATAGGCTTAAATGCTTTTCCTCTACTCGTTTTTTTGAATCATTTCCAGCACCTAAGAAATTATATAGGTAAGTTAATGAGTTTTATGCGGTTTTGGCCTTGTACTATATGAACAAAAATTTTCTTACTTATTATTAGGGTTCAGCGGGACCGGGATTTTTCACAAAAACCGTTCACTTTAGTCCCGGTCAAAAAACTGGGAAACCGGGACTATTCTGCTAGAGTCCCGGTCGAAAAGCCGGGACCGGGACTAGTCCCGGTCCCGCTGAACCGTACTTATTATTATTACAAAACATATTTGCTATTTTAATTTATAGTGTTAAAGTGCACATATCGAGAGATAACGGAAAATGAGATGCTCCAAGAGGATAAAGACCACAAATGCTGGCAAGACGGGGAAGACTACTTTTATTGCTATGCAGCTTATTGCACGTCAGGTCAATTAGCAGTAGGGCTGCAAAGTGTATTTAAGCAAAAAAATCCTATTTTAGTCTAATTTTATTAATTTCGCCAGCATAATTGCAAATCAGATACATTTGGAGGTGTTTGGGAGTAAAACGCATTCGATTGTTGGCCAAAATTTTTGATAAAAATTGAATATTTGGAAAAGGAAAAGTCAATGTTTAGGGGTGCATTTTTAGATTTTATTGTATTTTTGCTAAGAAATTTTTGGGAAAATGCCAAAGCGGAGAAAATGCTATTTTTTGGCTTCTCTCTCATAACTAAGCCGCAAAAAAAAGAAGGTAAAACCTAAAAAACACATCCCTAATTATGGCATAAAAATATTTTCCACTTGGTTTGGTTATTGTACGTTGAGTTTTTTATAAGGCCTTTTTTTGCTTTTTAGCGATTTTTATGCCTTTTTTATGTTATTTTGGTGAGTTTTCGTCCCGGTTTTTTACACATATATAGAGAAATGCAATAAAATTGAAAAATAAAAAACCAGCCTTTGATTTTTCTACTCAAATTCAAAAACTTTCACTCTTATAAAGTGACTTTTTCAAATTCAAATGTAAAAAACACAGCATAAAAATTGGCTTTCTATTAAAAATTTCTTATTTGTATATTAATTTTGGCCGAGAATCGAACTTGGGCTTTTTTAGTAATTATTTTTTTAATTTATTTCCGATATATTAATCCGATCACTAATAAAAATATTATTACTATGGTTCAGCGGGACCGGGCGGGAAGTCCCGGTTATTTAAGTTCCAAGTCCCGGGTTTTCCAGGCCCGGTCCCGGTTTTTTGAAGAGTCCCGGTCCCGCTGAACCCTACTACTATATTCCACAACCAAGCAAGTCTCCAGAAAAATTTTCGGAGGGGGAATCGGTAAATTTTTTCCTTTTGCTGGGGAAAAAGCAAATTTCTTCCATTTTTTCATTTCGGGGGAGGGGGGGGGGGGGGGGCCCCCCCGGGAAAGGGGCGTGTCCCCACCCCAAAAAGCGAAAAACAAAAACTTGAAAATTTTGGTTTGCTGGGCCGGCCCCAAATGAATTTGG
>JAKKIK010000599.1:0-26934 GCA_024500135.1 Heterodera carotae | reverse complement strand
CCCCCCCCCCCCCCCCCTCCCCCCCCCCCCCCCCTCCCCCCCCCCCCCCCCCCCCTCCCCCCCCCCCCCTCTCCCCTCCTCCCCCCTCCCCCCCCCCCCCCCCCCCCTCCCTCCCCCTCCCTCCCTCCCCCTCTCCCCTCCTCCCCCCTCCCTCCCCCTCCCTCCCACCCTCTCTCCCCTCCTCCCCCCTCCCTCCCCTCCTCTCGCTTCCCCTTCCCTTCCCCTCAAATTCCATTATTCCCCGCCACATTAAATAATTCGCAATTCCATCCTCAAATGCATTTCCACCTTCGCCAAATCCTCACTTCAATAGTGTGTCTCATAGCGCAAAAGCAGATAATTTATGGAATGCTTGGGACGGAGGAAGGAGGCTTCTTCAAAATCAGTCTGTTTTTATTTATGCTTATTTTTCGCCTTCCAAATTCTCATTTTCACTCATTTTTCAATTTTTCCCCTCTTTCCATCAGCGTTTTTGCATTTTTCTGCCCTAAATGATGTTCATTTTCGTTTCCCCAGGGCTTCCAAAATGACCGATTTTTCATTCGGAGCAAAAAAAAATTGCGAGTCCACACGCAAATTTGTAAAGTTCCGTTTTGGTTTAAACTTCTTTTTATGTTCCTACTTCAAACTTCAACGCCTTTTGCTTATTACAAATTTGAAAATTTGAAATGGATTTTGTCTGCCCCGCCCAGCCGCTTCTTCCTCCCATTTTGGCTATGCCAAACATTCGCTTTATGTTTGGCTCAATCCCATGGATTTATTTCGCTTCCCATCATTTCTTTATGCTTTTTTATTCGCTATTGTCTATTTCACACCACATTCTCATCTGTCTAATGCTCTCTGCTGCTTTCCACTGATTTTTGGCCTCCTTTCAATTCCATCCTTTCCCACAAATTCCGGCACAAATTATGCGCCATTTGTGGTGCAAATTGATGCATTTTATTGGTTTTATATGCATTTCACCATTTATTGTGTATTTTTAGTGGCATCTTTTTATATTACATTGTACAAAAATGCACTTTTTTGCATTTCTCTGCAATTTTAATTGAGGCATAATTAGGCCATTGTATAATTTTGGAGCCATTAACGGCCATTGCCTTGGCCACGGACAGATTATGGACGGCGATGGAATCAAAAAAGACGAATCTGCTGAAACAATTGGCCGCCTTCATCTACCAGCTGCTACTCCTTCTTCTTCTTCTTCTGTTGTTGTCGTTTGTGCCATCAAATGCTTTCGGTGCCCAATTCTCCGCCCAATTGAGCCCCGAAAGGGACCCTTTCCAATGCAAAGACTCATTTGACGGGGCACTAAAGAAACAGTGCATGAAAGGTATTTATCAGCTTAAATGATGATGATGAGGACGATTGGGGAGATCATTTCAATGTTTTTAACAACTAAAGGAGAATGGGAGCAAAAATATTATTTTGATGCCGAATCACGCGAGTGCCGTCTATTTTGGTACGACGGATGCCCCGGGCTGACCGGTTCTCGCAACTTTTTTGACTCACTGTTGGAGTGCCAATGGCTCTGTGAGCCCGGTCAAACTCAGAGGAATGGTAATAACGAATAAGCAAAATATTTAGAAAAAAAGAGAAATATTTTTACACTTTGTTGTTAGCAATTTGTCTCGAACCCTTTGACGAACATTTGCGCGATGAATGCGATGGCACTGGCAATTGGCGCCGACATTTTTATTTTGACCGAATTCAACGGGTTAATAAAGTCGGATTAATTAAACTACATAAGAACACTTTAAGCGGTGTTTGCCATTTTGGTTCGACGGATGTATTTCCCCCGGCGGCAATCATTTTGAGGACGAAATTTCTTGCGCACAAAATTGTGAGAGCGGCCCGCCGGTAGAAACATCGACAATTGAGCACAAAAGGCCGAGCATAAAGCAAACAATTTATGTGCCGGCATGGCGTCTGATCAGCACGACTTTGACGACTCCGATCAGAACGAATAATTACAATACGATTGGCATCAGAATACAACAAACACTTGGACGAAATTGGCCACAATTGAAAAAGCCGAATAGGTGAAGCCAAACAATAAAAGTCAAGTTTATTCGAACAGACAATTTATGCAAATGAAAATTGTTAATTTGGCAATTCAAAATTCAGTCTTTTGCCAATTTCCACTGGCACCCATCCAACCGACACTCCGTCAATGCCGCCTCCGTCCCGAACATTTGCACTTCCGACGACAGTAAAGTCTTTGCCGTCATCTTCCGTTTCTTCCTCTTCCCCTTCATCTATGTCTTCTTCTTCCTTCCCCTTCTCTTCCGTCCCAATTTGGACGATCAATGCTAATGAACAAAAAACCATTTGCGACCAAAACAATCCATGCCAAAACGGTGGCAAATGTGTGTTCAATGTGCTAATCAATCAGCCAATATGCAAATGTGCCTCATCATTCACTAACGACTTTTGTACTGAGAGAATTGGTCAGTGTCAATCGTCGAAACGCAACAATTCTCTAAGCCCAATAAAAGTCTTCATTTTCATATTTTGATCCGTGCTCTCCAAATCCTTGCAAAAATGGCGCCACTTGTTCAGCGCTTGCGGGTACACAACAAACTGAATTCGATTGCTTTTGCGCTCGCGGATTTGCGGGACGTCATTGCGAATTCAGTTAGTGAAATTTGGCAGTTTATGATGAATGGAAAGTGAAAACATTTATTGTTGCGCCATATATAACCAAATTTGTTGAAAGGACCGTGCGATGAAAATCCGTGCCAAAATGGCGGCATTTGTCGCACCAGCCGTTCGCAGTCGTTGTTTTTCTGCGCCTGTGCGCCCGGTTGGGGTGGCAAGACATGCTTAATCGGTGAGTGAGTGCATTTAAAATGATTGATATTTGATATTTATTTGCGAAAATCTGTAATAAATATTTTACTAAATGCTAAGGCGTTTCCGCAAATGGAAAGATTTTGGATTTGGGCGAATCGTTGCTGTTGGAAAATGCCAATTTAACGCAACAACTTTCGAGTGGGAGGGCCGAGTGGATTGAAGAACTGAAAAGAGTCACTCCGATGATGCCAAATTTGAATTCCGTTGGACAATCGCCCAATGACGACGAAGGTGCCCAGAAAGTGATTTAAAAACTGGACAACAAATTGGCATAATGTCCAAAAATAAGCGACATAATTCCCACACTACCAATCATTTTCAGATAGGTCTGTCATCAATGCCAACTCCAATACTCCCTGGGATGTCATCCCTCATCAGTCACCAATCGTCGGTTTGCCACAATCGTTAGCCTCTTCCCGTCGCTCTAAGGAAAAAGAGCGTCTCGGCACCCTCGTCGGCTTTCCACACGACCAAATCGTTGGCCAAGAATTGCCCATTCGAACCCTTAAAGGGACTACGGCAATAGCGGCGGCGAATGGCGCGGAAAAACGCAAAAACTGTACGGACAGGAGAGAGCTGATCAATTCAGTCCTTCAAAATATTTTGGCCATCATTTGCTCTCTGCTGGTCTATCCATTCTGTTTCTGATGCATGATTAATTAACGGATCGTTTCCACAGTTTGGTATTTACCATTCCTCGCCCTTTCCACCATTCCCCGTGTATTTAACTTTTTCTGTTTTGCTTTAATCTCTCTATTGGACATTGGCATCACTTTTTCGCTGTATTTGAATTTTATTTGCCCCTCTGGCAATGCTAATTCCTTCCCTTTTTGTCCGGCACCTTTTTTCTTTGGCCCCAATATTCCCTAATAAAAGTATTCGAATAGTGTTTTACCTAAAGACACCTGTTCATTTATTTATAAAGAATGAAAAGGAGCTGATTGGGGCCGGTTGTGATCAGAGGAAGAGCATAATGCTTACTAATCGGTAAAACTGCGTCGTATTTTTATTAATCAATCATTGCGCGACGGGTCCAACAACCGGTCTATTTGGCATTTGGGCACCTTACCACCCAATGTCGGTCCGTTCATTCATCTTTTCCCCTCATTCTTCTCATTGTCCATTTTTTTTTGCCCACCTCTCCTCCAAATGTCCGCTTCATCCCTCTCAAAATTTGGCATTTCCGACAAGGAAATGCAACTTCAGCAACTTATCGCATCGATTCGCCGCAAAAACACGCCAATTATTTTGGTCGGCACTTTCTGTGCCGTCATTCTTGCCATTTCTTTGACAGTTTCAATATTTTTATATGTACAAATTTGTCAAATGGACGACGAATTAAAATTGGCGACAGAAGAATTCAAAGTATGGAGGAAAAGCCGAATGGGAAAAATGAATGAAAGAAACAATGGACTTCCATTGTTGCATTAGGACATCACTGATCGGTCTTGGCAAATGCTGCTCCACGACGACGGGCACAGAGAAGGGTTTGACGCGAGGACCAAAAGGAGCCCCTATTTCCCCTCATCATCTGCGAATTCGGCTCAAAAATGCCGTAAGGAAATGCCTTTGAATTCTATTTTTTTGAAATTGAATACAACAACTAATTTAACATTTATTTTCTAATTTGCCAGAATGTGCTCAAAGTGCCCAAAATTGTCCAATCGGACCTACCGGAGTTCCTGGCGAAAAAGGAGAGCCTGGAGGTGTGCTAATCATTGTTTGCTTGATGTAAAACCCCAACGATTTTAGTGCCAGGCTCGTTAGGGAAGCCGGGTCCAATCGGCGAAAGCGCGGGAAAATATGAGTTTGAATCGGTGAAGCCGCCTTGTGTCCTATGCCCGGCAGGTCCTCCGGGTATAAAAGGTCGCCCCGGATTCCCCGGTAAGAAAAAATGCATAATAATATTGCCGAATTTAGTAAATGTCCATTAAGGAGTTGTTGGACCGGTCGGACAACCGGGCGAAATTGGAAAGCCCGGTGCGGATGGGAGGCCAGGAACGAAGGGACCTCCCGGCGATTATGGACCAGCTGGCACCGCCGGTTCAATCGGACTGCCCGGTCCTCCCGGCACAGACTCACACAGCTGGGCCAAGTGAGTCCGGGAGAGATTTCCAAATCTTCGTTTACTATTTTTCATTTCAGAATTGGCACTAAAGGTGCAAAAGGACCATCCGGCCCTCCGGGTCCGTCCGGAGATTCCGGTGCGCCGGGATCCAACGGCGAGCCGGGCGAGGATGGAACGCCTGGGGAACCCGGACAATCAGGGTAAAAGTCTAACATTTAACATTCATTTTTCCTTATATTTAGACTTCAAGGGAATGATGGGCCTGCAGGCAAACCTGGAAATGTGAGTGAAAAAGGAGATTGGGGGATGAAGTGACTTCGCTTTATTCAGAGAGGCTCCCCGGGAAGGCCGGCCGCCGATGCCAATTACTGTCCGTGTCCGCCTCGTTCTGACAAAGGAATTGTCGGCACCCAAGCGGCTGTTTATGCCAAAGTTGCGCCACCTGCGGGCAACAAATTCAATTTCCGCGCACGCGCCGATTTTAACCAAAATCGCGCTGAAATTGTGTCAAGAAAAACGGCCATTCATCAAACGGTGGAAGGTGACAAAAAGGTGGACAAACCGAAAAAGGCCAAAACGGTGGCAGGAAAAAGCGCAGCAAAAATAGCGGAAACGAAATAAACGTAAAATAAAATGCAGCCAATTATCATTAAAATTTTTTGAAATTTCTAAATTGATGGCATTATAAAATTAATAAAATTTGTGAATTGGTTTCCTCTGGTATTTCAAAATTGGGTTATTTTCCATTTTCTCTTCGGATTTGTGCTGTCTCATCAGCGCCTTTGCCATTTGACCCCGCGGGCGGTGAATTTTGGCCTTTCGTTCGCTGCTACACCTGCTGCTGCTGCTGCTGCTGTTCCTGGGATGCTCATGGAAATTGAGCCGCTCGTCAGCGGATAAAGGCACTCAAAGCGCGGAAAAAAAGGGATCAAAATCGGATTAACCGAGCGAGTCGAACGGCGAATGCATCGGCAGATTTATAAATTAGAATAAAAAAGAATAAATAAAATTAAAAGTGACAGATAAGTGATATTTTCTCTTATAATAAACACTTATTTGTTAGTGAAAAAACAACATTTATTTGGGCCGCCTTTTTATATTTTTAACAGAAATTTGTCAATTTATACAATCAATTTTACTCTTATGTTAAAAAGCCCACTTTGCTGTTCAACAGAAACTTTTCCTTCTCTTTTTGTCTTTGTTAAAAAGTGCGGCAGACGGACACTTTGGCGGCGGCTGCGCCATGGCATTTTGACTTTTTGAGAGTGACTCCGCCCATGGCTTTTTTGCCTTTGGCAAACAAAGGAATACGGTAATGAAGGAAAGGAGAGGAGAAAAGACGCATGAAATAGTATGTGGAAAAGGAAATGAGAATAATGGTAACGAAAGGAAAGCAAGAGCGACGGCAAACAAAGAACAAAGAGGAAAAGAAGAGACAGGAAGCAAATGGAAAGAGAGAGAGAGAGAGAGAGGAAATGATAGATAAAAAGAGAGAGACAGAGAGGAAGTGAGAAAAAGAGTAAAGAAAAACGAGAGAGAGAGAGAGAGAGAGAGGAACGGAAAAGGGGCGGGGGTGACTAAGACAAGAGCAGCCAGCACCCGCGCAAAGCACCGCTCTCGACTCTCGAGCAAAGGGCGGGCAGCGGGGGACAAAGTGCGCGGCATGGCATGGCGCGAGATTCACAGTTCAAAGAAGTGCTCTTCCCGAGCAATTAAGCTTAATAAATTTGTTTTCCTTCGTCCTCCATGGCACTTACTTTGAAGTGAATTAAACACATAAAACAATTGGGAAAAGTGTGTAATTAAAATGTTAAAATTTGCAATTTAAATTATCAATTCATAATTTTTGTTGTTTGGAATTTTTAAATCATATTTCGATTTGCGTCAGTCTTCAGCAGCTTTACCAGTGGCTCCATTTCAAATCATCGGGGAGTTTTCTTTCCTCTCCACAACAATCATTGCCATTTTCACTCTCGACTTTGTCCCCTGAGGCGCAATTAAAATTTGTGTGTCTTTTCAATGTTTTGCCACCTCTCCGCCTTCCCCCCCCAACCCATCCCCCATTCGCCAGATGTGTCGTCAGTCCCACCCAATTAAAATTTGCCAGACCATTGGGCCACGGCTTCATTTGGTCAAAATTGACGGTGACATTTTGATCAGAGCCACTTCGGAGTGAACAAATAAGTAAAAGCAGTCAGTGTTCTATTATTTGCTAATTATTGACAAAACAAAACCTTTTAAATTTACCATTAAAAGTTTTCCTTTTTTAATTTTGATCAAATTTTCTATGAGTAAAGATAGCTTTGAAAATGAAGAGAGTTATGAACTCATTTTAGTTATTTTGTTGTGTGGATTGTGCAATCCTACGACTCAAATTGCGTTGGCTGACGGGCGACTGATCACTTTTTGGTTGGGGTCGTCGGGCGTTGGGGGATCAGAGATAATCCGAGCGTCAGGCGCCATCCGCGACAATCTCTCAGCAAAACAATTAAAATTTTGGTGAAATAACTCATAAGAGAGAACATTTTCCATAATTGGCGAATGATGTAATGCAACGAATTTCGAATATTTAAAATGGCATCGTTTTGCAAGTTGCATTTGAGCCAAATTTAGGCACTTAAAACAAAATATTAAATTATAAAAATTGCCATGAAAAATGAAAATAATTTATCAATTTTATTTAAGTGAAATAATTAATGTTATTCTTTTCATCACCGGCTTCAGAAGCAGCGACAGATTTTGTGGTAGATCAGGCAGTTGACGGAATGTTACTTAACGGAATGATAATGCCAAAGCCAAGCGAATTGGAGCAGGCACAACGAAACCAACAGGTGGTCAATTAATTGGGACAAAGCCAATTTTAAAATAAAAAAACAGGCCGAACAGCTTCAACGGCAATTGGCCATCATGGAGCAGCAACTTCAGCAGCAAATTCCCGCATGCGGAAGCGATGTGCCGCTGATTCAGCCAAATGTGCCGAATTTGATGGCGCCGTTTAGCGGACTGCTGACAAGCGGCACACACATTGGACACATTGAATCCATTTGTGATAACAATGTAGGAACACCAACAGCAAGTTGCATAGTTCCGGTGATGCTTTTTGATTGAAATGATCGATCGGGCGAATAATTAGCATTCGAAAAAAATGCTTCTTTTTAAGCTAATCTCCGGCATTTCTTCAATTCGTCCGGTCTCAGACGGCAGCGTTAACACTTTTACACAATTAACATCACCAATTGGACTACAACAACATCAACATAAACACATTGATCATAACCAAAATATGTTGCTTCAATCATCAGGCAAATAAAAAACATTTTTGATTCTTTTTTAATTATAAATAAATATAATTTAGTAATATAATTATTGTGTTCTTTTTATTTTTGGCCTTTGTTCTGCGTGCCATCGGCAAATTGTGGAGCAAAGCTTTTTGCTGGTGGATGGCCAACGATGGCACTCGGAGTGTTGTGTCTGTGTGATTTGTGGACAAAATTTGGAAAAAGATGGCCCCACCTGTTTCGTCCGGAACGGCTTTTTGTTATGTCACCACGACTATTTCGCGTAAATTAAATAAACAAAAAAGCAATTAAATTTTTTATTTAAGAAAATTTGGAAATCCATGTGAGCGATGCGGCATTCCAATCGCGCGGGGTGAATTGGTGATGAAAGTGCCCAAAAATGGGAGCAATTCCGATGAAAAAATGCTTTTTCACGTTCAATGTAAGTTAGGAAACTTTGCTATTTAAACAGTGTATTTGTTATTAAAAAATTTATTATATTGTTGGCCATTAAAAAAACCTTAAAAATATCACAATTTTGACAAATCCGGACTGATCCGTCCGCTGTCAACTTTAAATTCCTGTCGAAAGCTTTTTGATTAGGCTTTTCCTGTGTTTGCTGTGGACAAATGCTTTCCTTTGGCCAACAGTTTACTGTTGGCACTTCGGGCCAACCTGGCGGTGCTTTGTTCTGTAATGGTAATGCCGCCGCGGCATATGCAAATAATTACAAATTAATTAAATTTAGCACATTTTCATTTAAATCCATCGTTGACATTTGACCAATTTTCACATAAAATGAGCGAAGAAGAACAGGTAAACAAAAACATTTGAAGCAATAAATCTCGTCAGATTTTCACAAATATTTGTTTTGCCTTTAGCTCCGTTTTTTGACCCAAATTTGTTCTTCAAATTTGGGCCAAAGCCAACAAACGAATCGCAAAGTGTTCGAGCAAATTTCGACTGGACCAATTTCGCCAAATAATAGCCAAACTGATAGCCGTTACTCTTTCATGGAACCCGGCAAGGAAAATCCGGGTAATAATTATTTTTATTCTATTTAATAATGAAATTATTCTCATTGATATTAGAATTTTCTTAAAAATCTTTAATGCCATCGTTGAAATTTGATCCTTGAAAAAAGAAAGGGGAAAAGGAAGGAGATAATGGGATTTGTCATAATACGGTGGTTGTGTTGGTCAAAGCAAATACAATAATACATTCATTCATTCATTCATTGGACAACGAATGAATGAATGAATGGAATAATAAATACATAGTAATAAGTACACATAATGGCGTGTTGAACTCACTGTTTGATTTGTATAAATATTAAAAGGAAAAATAATACCAAAGCAAAAGGCAAATTCATTAAAAAATAAATTTTATTTTGTTTTAAACAAAGCATAATTTCATTTTTTTTTTTTAATTCAATCGAATTGCCGCCGCTAATTGGCATTGTTTATCTAATTTTTACTTGGGCAAATGCGGCAAAGAAAGGCATTTGCACTGAGAAAATGAAGAAAATTGAGACTTAATGGAAGAATTGAAGCGCCAAAGAAAAAGCATTAGCTTTTATTCATCCACCGAATAACAAATAATTCTTATCATTGATTGTTCACAGAAAGTGTCCGTTTATCCTCGCCTTCGGTCACTCCGACGAATGGCACCGACGCGTTTTGCTCGGGCCAAAACGGTGGCAGCTCTAACGGAGGCGGAACTCCGCTCGGCGGGGCCAATGGACGGCAAAAACGGATGAGGACAAGCTTCAAGCATCACCAGGCAAATTGGGCATTTGAAACCTTTGGGAGACTTCAAATTTTAATTAGAAAACATTTTTAATTGTGCAATTTTAGCTTCGGACAATGAAAAGCTACTTCAATTGCAACCATAACCCGGACGCAAAGGATTTGAAGCAGCTTTCCCAGAAGACCGGACTCACCAAAAGGGTTCTCCAAGTTTGGTTTCAGGTCCAGCACATAAACCAATTAAATTCAAATGCTTTTACAAAAGTGGTTCTTCAGAATGCACGTGCCAAATATCGTCGAAATCAACAAATTCGCGGCGAAATGGTCGCAATGGACGGCCCAACGCCGTCATTGGTCACGGCAATGGCCGCCACAGCACACATTCGAGCAGCGTCAGCAGCAGGGCCGTGTTCAGCCTCAATTATTGGCGGTGACGGAGGCATTCACAGCGCATTTATGCTAAATGTGTAGCAAAAAATGATGGCACAATTTAGGAAAAACCGAATTTAAATTCAAATCTCTTAGCGCTCTGTTCCGCCTCCCCTAAACGCGGCTGACCTTCCCCCGGTGCCATTGTTTGTCTCTACCACCGGCGGCATGAAAGCTAATTCGGTTGCGGACAGTCCGAACGGATCCGTTTCAATGGGGCCGCGGTCCATGGGCACTTCTTACTCCTCTGCTTCATCCTTTTCGTCGTCGGAAGAAAGGAATGGAGTAGCCTCTGCTGTTGATGAGAATTAGGTCCTTAAGTAGGACAAAATTCAAAAAAAAAAGAAAAAGATTATAATATAAACAATTAAATAAAATACCTAAACACAAACCATATCAAAACTTTTTTTAGTGATTTGGGCCTAAAAAAAGGAGTAAAGCTTATGTTTTCATAAGAATGTTTTTGCTATCTGTAGTGAAATAGGTGTTTCGGTCATCGTTATGTAAATTAAAATTATGTACAATAATTTAGAAAAATCACTCTTTTAATTAATTAATTTTTGCTTTTAATGTCGTCCGGTTGTTTTATTTCTTTTTATTGTATGTTTCCTGTATTGGCAAAACAAATATTTAAGAATGCTATTATAACTGTTTGATCGGAAATGTCTCTGTCGGCTAAATGATCGTTGCCCTCAGCGGATCAATTATTATGTACAATAAATTCATTCACACTTTGGACGAAAAGGACGGCATGAATAATGCAAGCAAATGCCGGGCCGAGGGGAATTACTCATTAATTGTGATTGAATGAATTCGCAAAAATGAACGAACGAACGAACGAACGAACGAATGAATGAATGGAATGATTGAATGAATAATGGGCCATTAAAAAGCTCCGTTTGGACTTTGCTTCTTCACACTTTTCCATTCCCACGAGTTTTACACATGAGAAGCCTTTTCTGATCAAAAATTGATTGATCGAATGCCCACATAAAAAAACACTTTTTTTTTATTAATGCGATTTGTCTTTTTTTGGTAGCCCCCGAAGGAATATGTTCGCCTCATTTCCGCTAATCCCCGCCAATTGCTCCGCCAAATATATAAAGGCGACGGCTAACATCGAATTGAACATTCAAATTCACAATTTGCCGTACAATTTGCTGAACTTCCAAGTTGAGCATAACATTACGGTTGCAGTTCGAAATCGAGAAAATGAGCACGGATTTGTCAGAGCATTGACAATTGTCAATTTTGTGACGACAGTGGCAATGTTTTTGTGCGGAATGTAAGAATCAACAAAAAAAAGACAGTGTAAAATAAATATATGTAAATTCGATAAATAAAAAGCCATTCTCGAAAAAATTTATCAGTCCAAGGCAAACCATCGAAATGTAATAAAGTCTTACAATAATTAAAATTTAATATGTTATTTCTTTTGCCAGCGGAATTTGCCGTCAAATTTGGAAGCGCGGCGATACGGGCGACATAAAGCCGTACTCATTCCTACTGGGCCTTTGGGGCAGCAGCTATTGGTTCGCGTACGGTGTGCTCACTGAGCACGCGCTGATTCAGTACGTCAACTTCAGTCAATTTGGCATTTACTCGGCTTACACAGCTTTTTATTGGGCAATGAGCAGTGAAAAGGTCAGATTTGGTTTCGTAATTTTAGAATTGTGCCGGGTCCGTCCATTTGAACGATTGGATTCACAGTTTTTGACTTAATCGACGGCATTCTCGATTTGATCAATCGAAATTTTCCGAAGGGCGGTCACCTTTTATGGTCCAATCTCGGGCTGATCACTGATCAGTTTGTTGTCACCGTTTAGTGTCTGATCAGCTGTCAAATTGTCGTTGTCTCTGTGCTTGTCGCGTTGCTTTTCGTCTTGCTGCAACTTGTCGGCTGTGCCGTCGTCACTCCCTTTTTGCGCACAAATGCCCTTGGCATTGTTTGTGCCTGTCTGAACGTTGCTTCTTATGCCGCCCCTTTGACTATGCTTGTAAATCCAAAAAACAATTTGTTTAAATCTAATTTTTCAGTACAATTTATTTCCCAAAGAAAGCTTTGATCCGCGAAGGTAACACTTCGATGCTGCCATTGCCACTTTGTGCTGCCAATTTGCTTGTCGCCATTGAGTGGTGCCTTTTTGGCATTCTGATAAACGATTTCAGTCTCGTGGTAAGAAAATTTTGTGCAAAATGTATTAACATTAAAAACTGAATAATTTTTGTTACCTTTTTTAATAGGTGCCGAATACTTTTGGCATTTTACTTTCGTCCTGCCAACTTTTGTTGTTTTTGCTTTTACCGCGGAAGGCAAAACAACGAGCGCCGATTTTGCTCTTTTTTGATAAAATTCGATGCTTTTCTCGTTGCTTTTATTGTTGCACTTCTAACACTGGCGCCGAACAAGAGTTTACAATTTATTTATAATTTTTTTAGTATTAAAAAATAAATATTTTTCTATTTTCTGCAATAAAAAGAGAGAGCAGAAAAACATACAAATCTAATTACAATACTATTGTATAAATTAAGCAATAATATCATAATCAAGTCTATTTTTTCTTTTTAATATTTTTGCATATTTAACTTTTTCTGCTTAATCAACGAATTATTGTTTAACACTGACTGACTGTTTTATTAGTTCTATTTTTGAAACTGATTAATTTTAATGAAAACAATTTCCTATGAATGAGAATGATCACATCTTATGCTTGTTGCTCATTCACCTCATCCCAAATTGATCGAATCAAAATGAACATTTAAACGAATTTTGATCAATTTTTATTTTAAGTATAATTGAAAATGCATAATGAATAGTTTTCTACGGTCGACGGGAAGCATTCTTTTCACGGCCAAAATGCGGGTCCGTTCAGTAAAGGGCTCGCTTTTTGGACAATGTGTGCTGAGTCCGCCAAATTGGCATCCTTGAGCTCTTTTTGAGCAGTCTCTGAGAGTCGTCCGACCTTTTTTCGAGGAACAAAATTCAAAATGATTTAAATGATTATATATAACATAATATTATATAATTTAAACGTTGCTTCTCCCCCCCCCCCCCTCCCGCTTTTGACTTACGGCATCGCCCACTCTGGCCATTTTCTCCGACGAACTCAGCTTGGGGTCGGTCATGATCAGCACAACGTGTTCTCCACACGATCGGGCCTCTTTCAAGGACATGGCCTCCAATTTCGATGCCATTTCCAGCTTGAACTTCTCCACTGCTTGAGTGTACTCCTCCAAAATCGCGTCAATTTTAAACTGAATTCCTTTTCCAATTTTACAATAGACCACAGTCATTTACAATTTGTTCACCTTCATAAATCCACCCTCACGTTGTGCAAACATTTTCATGTCGTGCGTTTGCTCAATTGGCGTTTTGTGTCTGAGTCCGATGAGAACTTCGTCCAATACCACTTGATCCTTTTTCAGCAATTGAATTTGAGACACTTTTGAGGGCATTTTGGAAGGCGGTGAAGCCGGATCAAAGCGCAGAATTTCATCCGACAGAACAAATGGGAACAGAAGAAAGAGGAAGGAAATAAGCATGGGCATATGAGTCATTGTTAATTAATTATTTATGGCTAAAATATTCATTTAATTTTGATTGCTTAGCTTATATTGTTATTTTATTTATTAATTTAAAATGATGACATATTTAAAACACATTTATTATTAATGAGAGTAAGTCATAAAGACAGAATGGAACTGGCACCTTATTTATAGCCACTCGTCAATTCGCCAATTTATAATGGACGGGTCGGGTCGGTCCACGCTAAATAAAGCCGCGTCATCCCAAAAGATTTCGCGCAATAAATCATCGCCCCCGGCGACGCCGATTCATTCGGTTCCGCTGTCTGTTTCCATTTGCCCTTTGGTGTGGTCACACCGAAGAAAGAACGTCCGATTAGCGCGCTAATCAGCAAAAGAAGCGCCCACCCAACAGCCAATCCGATTATCAAATCATTTTTAGCAACTGCCACCTGTCATCAGAGCCTATTAGCCCCTAAACAGTTTTGTTGGTCCGTATAATCGGTTCAACTAATTAGTGCTGTGTGGTCCGGGTACAATTTGGACTGACACCGTCGAATTCATTGGTAAGCACTGATCAAAAATGGATTCGCTTCCAAATACAAAAATACTTTAAATTGATATTTGCTTTATCTGTTTTTACAATAGCTTCTTTTTTCCGCATCTTTAAATATCCTTTTGTCCGCTTTATTTGTCCGTTTTTGTGCTTCTCCCATTCCCTGATCATATGTTCACTTCTGTTTCACTAATCGCGTACTTCCATTCGAATCTTGTACACATTTCCAAGTTCCGTGCTGATCAGTGATTTGTCCATGGACGGGAAATCTTTCGCCAAGCATTGACAGACAGGCGACAATCTGACCAAAGAAATCATTAGCAAAACGCCAATGAATGAATAATGATTACTGATCAAATAAAAAAGAAAGGTCCACAAAAAAATGAATTGCCCAAAAAGGATTTATACAAATATTCATTCGACTGACTTTTGTTTCCCATCGATTGTAATGAACGGCACATTTCATTATGAATGAATGAGAAACAATCTGCAAATTGAGACATTTTAGTCATTACTGTTTTTTTGTCACCTATCCATCATGCACTCAATCCTTTCTCAAGATCTTGACAAGTTTTTAAAAAATTTATTTTGTTAATTTTTCGTCAATTTTTCCCGAAAGAAGATTTGCTCAAAAAATATTAACTTGCAGATACATAATAGAAAGAGTTTTACGCCTGAAAATTTGGAAATGTATCTTACTTATAATTTTAACTAATGCTGAAATTTTTTGAAAAATTAATGTTTTGATAAAATTTTATGCCCATATTTTTATTTGTTTTTTTGTCATATTTCGACATTATGCCCATATTTACACCAATATTTTTGATTTTATATCTATATTTCTGCCAGCCCTACTTATCATTCATTCCATTCTTAACATTTATAAATTATAATCATTTGTTACCCATTCCTGCCCATTTCGGTATTGAGTGCCCAAATGGGTGCAAATGCCGCCGCTTTGGCCGTCGCTGCCGTTGAACAAAACAAGGAAAAGCCCAACCAAAAAGGAAGTCTTCAGAGGCAGCAGCAGCAGCATTTACGTTTGAATTAAGAGATTTAATAAATTGAACGATTATCTTTTTTAAAAATATTGGGGAGAATTTTTTCTAAGGAAAATCATTGGCTAACGAATACCACCGTTGGCTTTGTCTGAGTTCAATTCGCTAACAAATGCCACCGTTGGCTTTGTCTGAGTTCAATTCGCTAACAAATGCCACCGTTGGCTTTGTCTGAGTTCAATCCGCTAACAAATGCCACCGTTGGCTTTGTCTGAGTTCAATTCGCTAACAAATGCCACCGTTGGCTTTGTCTGAGTTAATCCGCCCCTTTGGATTGGATTTTGTTAGTTCGCCCTCAATTCGCTGCTGTTTTTCGGAGTTTGTTGTTCTTTATCCCCTTTTTGTTTGTCCCTTAGATATTCATTGATTAATGAGCGAACAGTTGCTTTTTAATTACGTTTGATTGTTTTTAGGACACTTTTATTTCGTTTCAATTTTAATTTATTGCTTAAGGGACGCTCCAACCGATTATCGGTCGGTGAAAATCACACTAAACCGATAATGACCGATACCGTAATGCTAAGATTATGGTCGGTCCCGGTCACTATAAATCTTAGTTGAGAAATAAAATAAGATAAATAAGTCTACTTATTTTTTTTAAACAATTCTTCTTACATCTCCGAAAAGGCTTTGATCAAAAAAGACCCAAATGCTATTGTTGTATGTATTGTTTGGATCCAATTGTATTGTTTGGATCCTATCATTCTTTTCCCTCCTCTTCCTTTATTCTTCCTCTTCCTTTATTCTTCCTTTTCCTCCTCCTCCTCTTCCTTTATTCTTCCTCTTCCTTTATTCTTCCTTTTCCTCCTCCTCCTCTTCTTCCTCTTCCTGTTCATCTTCTGCATTTTCTCCTCCCATAATGCCATGCATTGCTTCTCGCATATATTCCTGCAGACTGTCCGAATATTTAACGTCCACTTCAAGCACTGCCATCGACAAATTGTCAACATTTCGCACTATTTTTGTAAAAAATTAATTTTTATTGAATAGAAACAATAAAAGTAATGAAAGAATAAAAACAATTAAATTTTTAATATTTTTAACTGTTAATGAAATATACTCAGCAGAGAATGGGCTGATGAGTCCAAAACATCCAACAGGTCAAGCTCGCCCATGCACAAATCATCCAAATCTCCGCCGTTGCCCTCGCCCGGGTCCATCACCAAAGTAAAAGTGAGGCTGAAAATTTGACAAATAAATTCATTAAAAATACGCCAAATATATCCAATAATTAACAATATTATAAGAGGATAAATATGTATAAGAGAGTTGCCAACGCGCGTAATGGAGCTATCGGTCCGAACGCCGAATGGTCCGAACGCCGAAAGTAGTATAACTTTCTTCGGACTCATAGGATTTATGCCGAATAGAACAATAAATTATAGCTTTCGCTGAGTTGAGGCTATCCCCAAGCAAAACTTCATTGATTGGGCAAAGTATAAAAAAGTTATGGTCAAAAAACGAAAATCCAAAAAATGGCCATTTTTTGGCTCTTCTTTGGCCATAGATTTTTTGAAATACGTTCAATCGCTTATTTTTTGCTTAATTATATCAAGTACTTAATGAGAATATTCTGTTGGTGCCAATTTCGTCGATATTGGTCGAGACAAAAAAAAAGTTATGACCCTTTCGACATTCGCGGCCCATTCGGCGTTCGGACCGGAAGCGCGTAATAGATGTGTTAACAGAATATACCATTATATTTCCTGCATTAGTGTCCCCCTATCCCCCCCCCCTTAATAGTGTCCCCCTTTACGAGGGGACACTAATGAGGAAGTACGGTTTTGGTAAAGCTAAGACATTTGAACATTTATTAATTACTCACCGGATATTCAGTTCTGTCCATTGGCTTAGAAGTGCAATTCGATTCTGATTAAGCTCATAAGCTGAAATTTTCCTTTCAAATTTAGTATTTTAATTTCTGTCTTTTTATTTAAGCTTTGATCACTTACCGGACTGATGCTCAAAGTTTGCCGACATTGCGGACAGACGCGGCAGTTCCAAGTCGCGCTCCGTCACACATTGATCCCGCGGGAAATCGAGAAAGTTCCATTCCACGAACACTCGGCCCTCGTCAAATTGAGAAAAATGCATTGGCGAATGGTCCAACAGACGAAGTTTGCCAATTTTGACCTCCACCTTGGCATTGCTTGGCGGTGCCAAAGTGGCCGTCGATTCCGAAGAGCCTCCGTCCCCTTGGGCGGGCTCCGCAATTGGACGAATCTACTAATACCCAGTTAAAGCTGTCCCAAGAAAAAAGAAAAGTTGGACGAATCTGCTAATACCCAGTTAAAGCTGTCCCAAGAAAAAAGAAAAGAAGTGAATGTGGCGGCATAGATAATCTGATTATGTATATTACCAGGGGGGATATTTAATCACAAATTGTTTCTTTGCCGCCTTACACTAATTGATACTGATGTGGATGATTCAATTGACCCACCCTTATCGCCGGCATTGTTGGCGTCGCGCCCATTTCGATGGGTGCCTTTTTTGGCTTTTTATTTTGATGCTGTTTCTTCACAGCTTTCTGTTCTTCCTGTTGCCCATCTTCCCCTATTTGGCGCGGTGTTGTGTTCGTTTCGTCGGCCTCGAACGAATTTGAAGAATGGCCACTGCCCAAAGTTGTGTCTTCGGCAAAACTGGAGGAGGACACATCGCTGGCTGCAATTTGGCAGTGTTTGATTTTAATTTTTCAATCATTACGCGGTATTGATGAATGCAAAGGCTCTGCAAAATCCACAGCCTTTCGTGCCGTCGTCAACAATTCGGGCGCCGTAGGGGGCAATGGCGCCGGCGGCTGAACATTCAAATTGCAATTGATTTGAATAATTGTTGTATCACACCTTCTGTCTTTGCGCAATTGGCTGAAGTGGGCCGAGAAGAGTTCGTCGTTGAGCGGGCACTGGTGCCATTATTTGTGCCGATTGCTCCTCAGCTTCTTTAGGGCTACCCTTTTCGGCATGAATTCGATCAGTTCGGTCTTCCAAGTCTTCGTCTCGAACAATCATTTCTTCCTCATCCTCCACTCCTTTTAAAAGGGGCTCATCCATCTCAATCGGACCAAGCGGCTATTCAAAAAAAAAAGAACATTTCCGTTTTAATTAAATCTGTTCTAATAAACTGACCCCTTCGGCGATGTATGTGGCGTCTGATCTGATTGATCTGACATCCTCTTCTTCCTCCTCATCTGTTTCATCTTTTTTCTCTTCTTTATCATCTGAATATGAGTCTTCCTTTAATAAATCCTCCGAAATGTCGTCGGATGTCGTCCGTTCTAATGTCTTGTCACGGTCAACGATAATGGTAGCTGAACTGCTTGAAGATTTTGGCGTTGCAATACTGCTTGGTTCTGAGATTTTGCTAAAAATTTAAATAATATAAATCAGCAGATTTTTTAATTAAAGTTTATTGTATTTGTTTACGCTTATCGTTTATCATTAAGCAACAACAAATGCCACCTCGGATCTGCTGTTTCCGCAACTGTTGCTTTCATTGGTTCCGGCAGCAGCAAAAGCCGTCTTCTCAATTCGCCCTCCGACATTTGCTCTGTCGACTGATCATCCGCTTCATCGCTTTCGCTTTGAATGGAAATATTCGCCGCCGATGGGACGAAAATCCTTTCCAACAAAGCAAATGCATTTAAAATAGGTACAATAATTCATTCCCATTAAATTTTTAGAAATTGACACAAATTATTTAAGGGTACGGAAAGAAAATCAAAGCCATTTTAGAATTAAAATAATTAAATCTATTAAAAACCATGTAATAAATTTTAGTTGTTATTTGAATTAAAATTAGCACATCATTTTACCCTTTCGTTTTCATTGTTTCCTGTGCCGTTTGTTCTTTGGTAATTGGTCCTCTTCTTGGCATTGCCTCGGGCGGCTTTTTTGGCGCTTCTTTTTTCGGTAAAGCCCCCTCAAAATATTGTGCCAAAATTAATTAATTATATTATTTTCACCAATTATATAATCAAATTGCCTCTGAAGGCGGCTGTTCCTTCGCTTCTGCCTCCTTTGGTTCATCAGTCTTTGGATGGAATATTTTCAATGGAACCTTTAAAACCAAAATTCAAACATTTGTTATTTTTGCAAATTTAAAACTCACTTTTTCTTCAATGTTTACATTTTCCAATCCATCGAAAACATAAGCAAATTTCCAATAAATTGACACGTCGATGGATGCTTCTGAAGTGATGGATTCATTTGCCTAAATTTTCGAAAGTATTCATTTCTTAAATTGAATTTTTAAACTCTGTCCATAAGGGCAAAAGTGCCACGAATTTGATGATTTCGTGCCAACGGAAAGAGCGGTAAATGGATGGAAGCGAGAACGCGAGCTTTTGGCGATATTTTATCGGATAAGGCATCTCCATCCGAGCCTTCGTCAATTAAGTAAAATAACAATTCCTGAATTAATGCCAAAAAATACAATGAATTCAGGTTTATTTTTAAAAAGTAAAAAATATTTATCAAAAAGGCAAAACTTTTACTTTTTACAATTCATTCATTAATTTGGACTTTTGCCGATTGATTTCTAACCTTTTCTCTCAAATATTTATGAACAGCTTCACTTCCGAAGGGCAATTGCCAATTGTGGCGGTCATCGAACTTTGGATTGGCACTTTCGCGCACTGTTCGCGTCATATGCACAGGGAAATTGAAGAATTCATAGGCCACATAAGTCGACAGTGACAATTTATTCGCTTTTTTAACTGAAAAAAAAAAGAATTTTAAATGTGAATTAATTAAAGGGGGCAGCAGTACAATCGTCGGCTGTCACGTCGCCTTTGAGTTTGTCAATGCTTGTGCAACGATGAATTTGCACAATGAGTTCATTAAAAGGTTCATCCAATTGATGGTCTGCAAAGTTAAATACATAAATGTATTAATATTGTAGTTATTTTTTCATTTAATTTCCAAGCATAAATTAAAGCCAACAAAAGTGAAGCATTCATTCAATGATCGGTCGCAAAACGGCACTTTTAATTTGCTATTTAATATTGGCACATATTTTTTGTCCTGCCTTTTGTGCTGATTGGAATCATTGCCGAGGCGACCATTCGCCTCCGTTGGGCATTTAGGGCCCGTAACAACGAAAAAGGCACTTTGATTGAGTAAAAAGCGGTGGCCAAAAGCAGCGGAAGTTGCTGCGGTTGATCCACTGCTGCAGAATCATTCGAAAGAGCACGGAATTTGAGCTCACCACTGGATAATGGAAGATTAAGTTTTATGGATGATTAAAGAGCAATTAAAAAAGATTTAAAATGAAACAATTTAAAATTGAATTTAACTGAAATTGCGTCGGCGTTTGAATGGACAGCAACTTTTTCATTGGAAGTTGTGCCTTTGACCACAATTCATATGAAAGGCCATCTCTGACGGAATACAATTCGATTTCCATCCCTTCCTGAAAGCTTTTTGATATTTAAAGTTTAAATTTTAAACTTTTAAGCTGAAATATGCACAGTTTGGATGTAATGAATGAAAAGGTCGGAGATCGGTGCGTCAAAAACAGTCGTAAAATCGAAAATTGCCCTGAAATTAAAACAAAAAACAAACAATAAATATTATATTATAATACATAATGATGATTTATTTACTCGGGTCCATTCAACACTTTGGTCGTTTGAATTTCAAAATCAAAAAATTCGATGGCCAAAAAAAGCATTGGACACGGATTCTGTGCTTGTCGAATTGCTTCTTCTGTGAGTACAATTTTTGATATTTGTAATGTCAGCTCCGTTGGCTAAAAACAATTAATTGTATTTATATAAAATATTAAATGTTTGACCTCAAATGATGAAGCCTTTTCACTTTGTTCAGGGACCTTTTTCTAAATTATATAAATTTAAATATATTATAATTAATTATATAAATAATACTTACATTCGCGGTATTCAGCAGCACGGAATGCCGTATCTGTCCGCTTTTGGCCACAAATTCCAATTCATTTTCCAACACAACAATTTGTTTTGCCCTTTCCTCCAAATCGCCTTTCAATTCGGCCATTTGTTTCTCGAATTTCACTTTTGTAAAATCCAATTCAGCCAAAATGTGACTTTTCTGCAATTTATCGAAACAAATATTTAAATTATTTTGGTTGGATTTGTTCATATTTTGAATCTTTTTATATTATTTTGCAATTATATTTTTTATTTTTTTAATGAATTTGAACTATTTGCCATTTGCACCTCTTCCTTAAGTTGGACATTCATTTTATGCTCACTTAACAGCAATTTGCGCACTTTTTCCAACTCAAAATACACATCCTCATACAGCTGTTGCCATCTGCAAAATATGAACAATTTTGCAACATTTCAATTTAATAATTTAAATGCATAAAAATGTAAAATATCATTTTTTTTTGAAATTCACTTTTCGTCAGAATTTCCGGCACCAATTGGAAAATTTGCGCTTTTGTTGCGCGGATCGAAATGGCCTTCGACAATGCCAATAACATCTGTGAACAATTTGTTCAGCAGCACATCGCCACCATTTCCCTGCTGTTGCTGTTTTTGCTTTTCTTTTGCTTCATTTTCAATTAATTCATTTTGCTGCCATTAAAATAAATATTTTAAATTAATTTTTAAATTTCATTTTCTTCCGCTCACTTTCATTTTTCTTTGTTTCTCATCCGTTTGGTGTCCATTTTGCTTTGCGCTGCTCTCTTTTTCTTTCTCCTTCACTCTTTCTTCTGTCTCTTTGTCTTTTGTCTCTCTCAATTTTGCGTTTTCCCTCCTCAAAGTCTGCATGTCTGCCTCCCATTCTTTCCTCTCCAACTCATTTTCTTTGGCATTCTGTTGCCATTGGCTCTGCACGCGCATTAACTCCTCCAGAGCTGCTTTTCCACTGTTCTCCTGCTCTAGCGATCTGAATAAAGCTAACAAATAAGCACATGCAATAAAATATAAAAAGGATAAATTTGAAAATCCCGACAAAATGGAAAGAAAACTGATTTCGAACCCCCGAATTAGGCAAAACTCGGTCAAAATGGGAGGTCTGACATTTCTGGTAACGATATTAATAAAGCATTATTTTAATCTTTATAAATATAAAAGCATTATTTTAATCTAAAATCGCACTTTTCCACCAGTCGTTGGTTCGCATTGCGCAGCGTACGGCACTCTTCACGCGCGATGGCCAATTCGCGGTCCGCAATTTCGACACTTCGCGCACTTCCCTCGGCGCGGCGTTGCGCGTCTTCGCGTACGCTGTTCAACGAGTCGGACTGAGAACGAAGTTCGCGCTGGGCTTGCGACAACTCGCGCACTAAACGGTCATTCTCCCTGCGCAGTGCGGACAAACGCTGCCAAATAAATTTAAATGTAAAAATTAAAAAGTATTTTATAAAAATAGAAATAAATGGCGCCTGGTCAATCTTGTCGAGACTGAAGCGCAATTCGTCATTTTCATCAGTCAATTTTCGATTTTGCCTTTGCATTTCACGCAATTTGTCATTCATTTCATTCCTTAAAAAAAGACTGCTTAAAAGTTTATTATTTTTGTTTATTTGATTATATTTTTAATTATTTACCTCAAATTTGCGCCGCCGCTTTTCTCCAACAAACGAAGGTTTTCACTTTGCTCATTTTCCCTTTCGGCTTCATCTCTTATGGTTTGAAAGTTCGCTTCATCTCTTTCCACAAATTCTTCGTACCTTTAAATATTTAGACATTAAATCATCGATTAACAAATTTCAAGAAAAAATACACCTATACATATAATGAATTTTTTAATTTGGCAAAATATTTGGGTTTTAACGCTAATTTATTATTTATTAAATGCCTTTCAATTGTTCAATTTAGTTTACCTTTTGTCCATCGCTACCGGCTGACTGATGGGCCTTTTTTTGCCATGAATCGGTTGTTCGATGTCCGATGGCATCATCCGTGCCTTTTTGGGGTGACCATCAGCTGAAGTGCTTGTCTGTTGGTCCACGCTAATTGGACTTTGAAGTCTATGGCCATGAACATTCTAAAAAATAAATGTAATTATAAATTAAATATGGTATTAAAAATGCAACAAAAAAAGTTATTAAAAAGACTCCCACTTATTATTATTATTATTATTATTATTATTTGCTATTTTATTGTACCTTTTGTTGCTGTTTTTGTGCTGCTGCCGTTGGGGACCGATAACGGCCCGTCAAACTCGTCGAGTTCACTTTTGTGTAGTTGAGAAGCTGATGCTTTAGCACTTTTAGCTGAATTTTACGAAACTCATCTCCTTTATTGTATTATTTGGTATTTTAATTTGCCTTTTGTGCCATTAGCTGATTGGTCCGATGCAATTCGTCCATTTCATCCTTTTGCCCACCATTTTGTGCCTTTTGAAAATGCCTTCCACTAATTCGTCCATTTAAACTGCAAAATTTGACAAAAAAATGATAAATTTCTTTTTGCCGAAACATTTTCAAAATACATTTTCATTTCTCTTTCAAGTCGATTGTTCTTCTGTTTGAGTGTGAAAAAATTGTCGGCAACTGAATGGAAACGATCCTCCAATTCGCCTCTGCTCCATCGCTCAATTGGTGCTCGATTGGTCATATTTTACAGAAGAATTGGCCAATTCGAATCGGCATATTTTTATATAAAATAGGTTTATATTTAAAAGAGTAACATTTATTATTTGTTGTACATAAATTAATAGTAATAAAATGGTGTATGTGTTCAGCTGAATATCGCTTAAAATCAAAAACGGCGCGTTTTGGTCCTTTTCCAAAAATTAAGCATTTTTGTAAAATGGCATATTTATTTGCTGAATATTTTTGTTGTTTTAAGCATGGAAAGGCACGGCGCTGGTGGCCTCGCTCGCCTTTTTCGACCATCACCGAAGCTTGGCTTCATCTATCAATTAGTGATGCTGCAGGTTGCCATGCCAACAGTGGTTGATTGTTTTTGTGCTTATTTAAGACAGATATATCTTTCAGATTTTAGCCAAATTAATTGCAATGATGCGCAATTTGCAAATATTCATCATTTGTTGAAAATAAATAAAACCAAATCGCCTAATCAGCACATCATGGTATATGTAAATGTCTGGGTTTGTAATACATACATAAATCACGATCGTACATAACTGTAGTCAATGTCCATCCAAATTCATTGGCCTTCATTTTTCTCTGCGCTTTGGATTTTGTCCATCCCCTGCTGGTGCACCTCCAATTCCAATGGGACTCTCAAAATCGGATATGTCGGATTGGCCAAGTACTGTTAAATTAAACAAAGTTTTATTGGGTCACAATGTCAGAGGTCATCCGTCGTCCTTACGTCGAACTCGTCACTTGACAAAATGCCATCATCCTCCCGCGCGCCCATTATTGGCACCACGCGACTGTGAACGCCCACCTGTATGCTGACATTCACCTGACAACCGTTGTACCATGATTATATGTTTAGCGGTAAAATATCCCATCCATTGTTAACCATTCTGTCAGCAATTTGTGCACTCGATGCCAATTTGGCCAATCTTTCAAGTTGTTGTTTCTGCTTCTCCAACTCGTCCAATTCGCGTCTCCGCTCTCGCAAAAACTCGGAGATGCTCCTCAACGGGACATCGTACAAAGAATGAGGCTGCTTCTTATCCCTGGCCAGCTCCAAAAGCTTTTCGATCCACTGTCTTTATTAGTAATTTGACACTTTAATTAGTGCTCATTTATGGGAATTATCACCTAAAATAATGCACTTGAGTTTGGCCAAATTGTGGCGGAATGGGCGGAATTGGCCAAGGCTGAATGCCCATCGGCGGGACAAATGCAGTCCCTTCGGCTTCTTTTATGATGTTGAGCAGAGAGATCAGCCTAATTCCGCTTACAGTAGCTGCTGCCAAGGTAAATATCCGTTAGTTCAGTGATCACTAATCTCTGTCTACCACTCACCGTTCTGCTCGCTTCCTCACCTCCCTCCCCCGCTTCCCTACTCACTCCCCCCCCCCTCCATTTCCCTATTTCCTCTCTTCCCCTCCCCCACTTCCATACTCTCTCCCCCCCCTCCATTTCCCTATTTCCTCCCTTCCCCTCCCCCGCTTCTCTACTCACCCCCCCCCCCCACCTCCATTTCCCTATTTCCTCCCTTCCCCTCCCCCACTTCCCTACTCTCTCCCTCACCCTCCCCTGCTCCCTACTCTCTCCCTCGCCCTCCCCTGCTTCCCTACTCCCTCCCTTTACCATCATTTCTCTATCCCCCCCCCCCTCTCTTCCATACCCCCCCCCCCATTTCTCTATTCACTCTCCCCTTACTTCCATACCCCCCCATTTCCCTATTCCCTCCCTCTCTTCCCTACTCACCTCCCATTTCCCCTCCTCTCTTCCCTACTCACCCCCCCCCATTTCCCTATTCCCTCATTTCCCTCCCCTCCCCCACTGCCTCTGTTCACTTTACCACTTCCGCCTGCTGTTGCTTCATCAGTTTCTGCCGCGAAATCGAATTGTTCACTTGCCGTTCTGCTGTTCATCATCTGCTGCAGATGTTTCTGTTCCTTCTTGCATTCCCTTAAGCTTCCAAATTGAAATTCGCCATCAGCCGTTGTTCGAAATGGGAAAGGTGAGCGAATCGATTGTTGCTGATATTCTTTTTGTTGCTGTGCTTTTGCCATCTCTGTTGCCGCTTCATCTGCGCCCACTTCTCCCTTTTCTTTGCAGCTTAACTCATTCATCAACTCGGGAAACAATTCCTGCAATTTGGCCAATTCGTCCGCCTCCAATGGCATTAGTCCGAGTTCGACGGCAGCTTCAGTTTCTTCGAATAATGCTGAATGTTTCCGTATTTTTCGCAATTCGACGGTATCGCATTTTGTTTTGACGAGGACAATTTGTGAGAGATCAATAATTGGGGCGGCTACTGAATGAAATTGTGCTTTCATTAGAATAGAAATGATGCTTACATGTGGAAGCTCCTCCATCTGTTAGTTGACGCTCAATTGTTTGATCCAATGCGAGATTTGTTTCTTTCCTTGTCTTCCTAATCTCTCCTTGGTCTTTATCCAATCCGTTATCAGTGTCTCCCCTTGTCATCCCAATAGGCCCTTTCTCTGTCCTTTTCTTCCTAATCTGTCCTTGGTCTTGATCCAATTTGTGATCAGTCTCTTCCGTAGAATTCCTAACTTGTCCTTCGGCTTGGTCAAATCCGCGATCAGTCACTTTCATTGTCTTCCCAGTATGTTCTTCAACTTGATCAAATCCGCGATCAGTCTCTTCTCTTGTCTTCCCAAAGTGTTCTTCGGCTTGATCAAATCCGCGATCAGTCTCTTCTCTTGTCTTCCCAAACTGTTCTTCGGCTTGATCAAATCCTTGATCAGTCTCTGTCCTTGTCTTCCTTTCTTCACCTTGATCAAATCCGCGATCAGTCACTTTCCTTGTCTTCCCAGTGTGTTCTTCGGCTTGATCAAATCCGCGATCAGTCTCTTCTCTTGTCTTCCTT
>JAKKIK010000598.1:0-26966 GCA_024500135.1 Heterodera carotae | reverse complement strand
CCGATTGCGAAAAGGTGCCCCATTTGGACTTTTGGCATCCGATTGCGAAAAGGTGCCCCATTTGGACTTTTGGCATCCGATTGCGAAAAGGTGCCTTCCCCCCCCCCAATTTCGAATTGTCCCATTCGAACTTACTTACATTACTCCTTAAAGCCTTTGTTTGTCTGACAAATTGAGCACTCATTGGTTAAAACAATGGTTTGATTCGAAATATTCCTTTCGGCCTTGACCCGTCGCCCATTCGCTTTGCCCCCCCCCATATATCCCCCCTATATCCTCTCTCTCTTCCCCCTATATCCTCCCCTCCATATCCGCTTCTTTCTTTGTCGTCCTTCCAAATTAGCGTCTTCTTCATCCCTTCTGTCTCTCGTTTCTTTGTTCTCTCAATGTATTACTGGCCTGTGGATGGATAGTAATGGGATATTTGGAAGAATATGTGCAATAATTTACTTTACGCTCCCTGCGGGGATTGGATTTGCGGCGGGGGTTTAATGCCCTAACCGATGCAAAGACAGACAGACGAAAAAGCAAAAACTAATTGGGTCACTGATGTGGAATGTGTGCAATTGATTGAATGGGATTTGTGAATTGGGAATTGGACAAATTAATTACGTCACTTACTTATCTCGTCCAGACACGACAACAACGGTACTCTCGGGGACGCCGTTTGGTGTCCGATGGCAAGATCCGGACGCCATTCCAGTGGAGGCCGCCAAGTTCGAGCTGTTCAGCGCCGACAGTGCACATTTGTTGGCCAAATTGGATGCTTCGGGTGGACAGACGGACATTGGCAATAAGTATGCAATAAAACTGTTACAATAAAAAAGAGTTAATTATTATTTAGAACGGCGTCGGTTAATGTACGAATCCCGGACGGACTCCGATGCGAAAAGTGTGTGCTGCGACTGAGCGTGGAACTGGACGAGCGCATTCAGCTGCTGAGCTGTGCCGATGTGCGAGTGATTCCCGCCACAGACGATGGGACAACGACGGCCAATGCGAATGCCAATGGCGGCAAAGAGTGTGCCACTGACGGACAATGTGGCGGAGAGACGAGGGCACGTTGCGACAAAGGCTTGTGCTTTTGTCGCAAAGGCTTTCACGGCAAAAAGTGCGCCAAAGGTGACGAAGAAGAAAGAACAGTTTGACAACGCAAAGTGACATCCAAACGCACATTCTTACAGAAAGTGCCGAATTTGCTTCGTTTTCTTTGGCAAATGCCACTTTGGCGCAGTCCGTCCGATTTCCAATCACTGGCAGTGAATTGCTGTGGAAAAGCGACTCGCAAGCAAATATTTTGGAGTTTGGTCTGAAGCTGAACATCGGCGAGCAGCAGCAACAAAACGGGGGTCAACAATGGTTTATTGTCGGCATTCAATCGACGGAGGAGGACCAAATGTGCCAATTGGCAATGGCACAATGGAAACAAAGTCTCATTTTGGCATTTTGTTTGCCTTTCATTTTGTTTCCAACAATGTTTTATTAATTTCAGAATCCATTTCATTGGAAGGCGATGATGTCCAACTCAGCGATCAAAAGTTGGATGATGGGGACACTAAAACCTCCGAAGCCGCAATTCTTAACATTCGGCGGCTCGCCAATGGAAGTGCCGAGTTGGAGGAGACATTGACAAACAGTACAGCCATCAAAAAGTGCGGCCTGAACGAACATTTCGACAATTGTCCCGAAACGGGTCGCGAATGTGAGCCTTCCTGCGACTGGACGGCCTTTCCGGACACAATTCCGAGCTGTGCCCCAAGGGGAGAACAGTGTGGACAGCCGCGATGTGTCTGCGACGAGGGATTTGTGCGGTTGAGCAACCTCCGCGACGAATGCAAGCCGTTCAGCTTCTGCCAGCCGCCCGAAGTCGACGCTGCTGTTGCAGTACCAATCCCTCCTCCTGCCGGCCGCTCCACATCTGCTGCTGATGTTGTACCCTCCACGGTTGGAAGCTGTGCGCTCAACGAAACTTGGGAAAAGTGCGGAAAAGCATGCGAACCGTCATGCGACACAATGTACAGCGAAGAGCCATGCGGAGAAGCGTGCGGGGTGAGCAAGCGCGAATTCGGAATCAAAATAAATGGGAAGGGGGAGGGGGGGGAAGAGGGTGCGGATTTTGGTAAACGAAAAGCGGATTTTGTATGGCCAAACGCGCATTCAAACCCCCAAAATTTGTATTTCTGGTCATTTTAGATGCCCGGGTGCACATGTGGGGGCAATTTCGTTCGTTTGGCATCAAGCGGCGGCGCGTGCATTGCTTGGACCGACTGTCCCAGTAACTGCTGCTGTTGTTGCAATAAATTTTGGAAATTTTATTTTTGAATTTGCCTTTCCCCGCCCCCCTAAAGCGTCTTTCATTCATTCGTTTGAGTCCCGCCGCTTCAGATCTGAAGGAAATTGTTACCCCCACGCGTTTTGGCGTCGTCGGCTCGCCCAATGCTTCTTCTTCTTCCACACTGACACATGGCCAATTGTCGTCGTCCATTGACTCCCAACCTTTTGCTTCTTCCCCATCCGCTAACATTTCCTCGCCAATGTCAGCCAACGACAACGACGGCGCCGAGGGGGACGAATTGGCGTCGGAACTGTTCTCCGGGGCAGAATCTGCAGCAGCGGCAGTCGAACCCGCGGAAGTGGGACAATGTGACGCCAATGAAACGTACGTTTTGTCCCATGGGCGGATTATTTGTTGGAAAAAAATTGGCATTTACCTAAGAGTTTAAAAGAGTTACAGTGTGAATGAGTGCGGCCGAGTTTGTGAAACGGATTGTGTGTCCATTTTTGAACGCGAAGAATGCCACGGATGTGCAGCACCGGCATGTTCATGCAAACAAGGCTAACTAACGATAAATGGTTTTGTAATTAACGCTGCCAAATTTGCAGGGTTTGCTCGAAACAACGGAAAATGCGTTTATTGGGGCAATTGTCCGGCGGGTCAGTCAATTGTTGTGCTTATTGTTAAGTAATTGGTGGTGACTGATCAATATATTGTAATGATCATGATCGGTCACTGGGCGGTTAAAACGCCGTAGGGCACAAGGGCTGATAAGATCCTTTAAAGAAGCGGCTAATTGGCCTGCTGATAGCTCAATGGAATTCGTCGATTTATTTCTTACCATGCCGTATATTTCATTCAGTGAACGCAGCTGTTGCTGTTGCTGCTTCCTCTGATCAGCAGCCCAAACGGTTGAATAATGTCGACCCCGCCGTATTTGCCCCGCAGCGAAAAACGCTGAACAGCCCAAAAACGGGCACAGCCAATGGCCAATCGTCGGAGACGCCGGACGAAAATGCGTTGGATTTGTGCGGCGGAGAATGGGCATGGCCTATCGGATGTGTTGGTGACAAATGCATGTATCGATTGAGATGGAATTACGACGAGCAAATGGTCCGTCATGGGTCAGTCCATTCAGTCTCGACTTTTTACTTTGCAGAGTTCCGTCGTGTTTATGCTTGACACGCGGCCGGCGACGGCTAAAAAAGTGCCAAAAGGGGCGCCCATTTGGTCGGGCGTGGGCTTTTCGCCGTCCGGCACTTTGTTGGACGCGGACATGGCCGTTTTGGAAGTCAGTGGCAATGGTGCCAAAGTGCGCGCAATTGACATGCACGTGGACGAGGAGTTGGGTGAGTTTTGGAGAGAAAAAAGTGTCCCGAATAATTCCTTCCCCCTCCGGCAAAGAGCAACTGCGAGCGGACCAACAGCAGGACATCTCCGGAGGGGGCCATTTCAGCAACGGCATGCTGAGGGCCAAATTTTGGCGAAAATTGCGTACCGATGACAGTGCCGGCGAAGATTTGGAATTCAGTGACGACAACAATTGTTTTCGCTTCCTTTTCCCCGTGGCCGGGGGAAGATTCGAAAAAGTGTCTTTTTCATTTTGGGAATTGGGAAAATTAATTGGCATTTGACAGAGTGAAAATGTCACTGTGCCCGTGGCGGATTCCCTTTACGCTTCTGATGCCGAAGTTTGCATGCGCAAATGCCATCTGAACGCCGGAGGAAAGAAGACAACCGAACAAAAGTTAATTGCGACAGAAGAGAAGGAAAATGGTCAACCAAAATTGATTAATTAATTAATTAATTAATGATTAAGCATTGAATCACCGTCCCACTAACAGATCAAAACAACGAAACTTCTGAGGACACAAATTGCAACGGCGAATTCTTTTGGCCCGAGGGCTGCGAAGGTTCGCAATGCGAATACAAAGCGCTGTGGGCGGTGAACGAGCAGGGGGACGACGTGCAGTTCAACATCTCCGCTAGGGGCATCGGTCGCTGGACCGGCATTGGCTTTTCGCGCGACGGTCGCATGTCCGGTTCGGACATTGTGACGGGATGGATGTACAACCAAAAGGTGGATAATCAAGACAAGATTAAGTGCCTGATTAAGAGCAGCGAAAAATGCCAATGCGTCATTTTTTCGTTTTTGCCTTAGGCCTTTCTGATCGACCGATTTGCGCACAACCAACAAGTGCCAGCCATCGATCCTGTCGATCGGCAAGACATTTTCGACATTGGCGGCTCGGTGGAGGATGACGTTCAGGTTTCGAATTTCGACTACCTCACTGATTTTCTCCTCACAATTTCACACCCCAAAACAGACAATTTCCTTTCGGCGCAAAATCGTCTCAGCTGATCGCACAACTGACCTTTCGCTTGACAAGTGTCTGTATTATTTGTTTCCGGTGGCCGGAGGCCGCGTGTTGGCTCGGACCAGCCAAGATTTCCAAAATCCGCGCACGCCAATCGGATTTCACGACCAAGAAACGCCACAAAGATCGGCAAAAAAGATTTGCCCATGCGCAAAGCGCGCCCGAGGGGAGCACAAAACGATCGGCAGGGCTAAAAGAGCAGTGGCGACTGAGAACGACGCCAAAACGGCGACTGGCGGCGGGCCGTACCAATGTGCCGATGTTGCCATAATTCAGGTGGATCGAAATGTGATATTTTATCATCCCATGCCAATTACTCAGATTTTGGGAATGGGTGAGGCGGTCCGAGTGACCGATGCCTTTGCGCTTTCCAACGATTCGCTTTTCCGCGACGAACGATGGGGCGGACGCCAATCATTTGTCGATGTGTCAGTGGAGAAGGGCACTTCTGCTGGGGAAGTGAATATTTGGTTGCGCAAGATGATGAAAGGTTGACACTACTGATCACCGAGACGAAGAATATCCGATCGCTTTTAGATGGAGACAATGCAAAAGGCGATTTGTCCCTCCATAAGGGAATCACACCGGTATTTCTTGCCAGCGGGTCGGGCCCTATCCCCGAAATGAATACGGCGGAACGACTCGAATTTGCGATGGTGGATTTGGTGGCCGGAACACTGTCAGGTTGTGGTGTATTAGTGATCACTGATCAGCCAACTGATCACATCGAGTTGACTTGGATCAGCTAATCATTTTCATTGGCAATTGCAGATTCTGATCAATCCATCAGCAGCAGTAGCATCAGCACCTCACTTTCAACTTCCACAACGACCGCCGCCAAAGGCACAACGGCGACGGAAATCGCCACTTTCGCCACGGGGACAGGCAAAACAGCAACTACCGCAACAACAACAACAACAACAGGTGGGACAGAGGATGAACACGCTGGACAAGTGCCAACAAATTCGGCAGAAGACAATGCCAACGACGGCGATTTGGCCATTGACCAAATTGTGCACCCGGCAGTTGTTGTTACTCATAATGAAGACGACGTCGATGAGCCGTCCATTATGGAGATTCCTGAACTTGTTGGATCCCCCACAACGACAGTCCCCAAATTACCGGCGCCGACTTCCGTCTCTTTTACAACTCCAACTACAAAAGTGCAAATGTTACCTCCGGCGATGTTAATGGACGAAAATTGCTTCGGGGGTTTTGCACATCCCGAAAATTGTCTCGGCACGAGTCTCTGCAGTTACATGGTGGAATGGCAAGTCATTCCATCGGAACAGTTGGTGTACTTTCGGCTGAGTGCCAAAATGAAGCCGGGCACTTGGACCGGCATTGGCTTTTCCTCCGACGGATCAATGGTAGGGAAAACCAATCGCCTTTTTTCATAAGTTGCTGATTTTGAGTTTTTGCAGGTGAATTCGGATGCAATTCTTGTGTTATTGCTGACAGATGGACGCATTTCCGTCTCCGATCAATTCTCTGCCGATTACGGCCGTCCATCGATTGATCGGCAACAGAATGCCGTCATTATGGGACAATACGGCGCAACGGATGGCATCGTTGCGGTGAACTTTTCTCGTCCGCTGTACACTGGCGACACGTCGCAAGATGCAGACTTGCGACAATGCCAAAGCTTTCTTTTCCTCCATTCCGGCGGTCCGTTGGTTCAGGGAAGTGCCGAAATTCGAAAGCACACGGTGACACCAATTCGGAGTAGAAATAAGGTAAAATTGGACGGCACCTTTTCCGTACAAAGTGCCATTCAAATACGAATTGACTTAGATTTGTCTCGCAAAATGTGGACAACAAACTCCGCTGGAGGGTATTTCTGTGCCGGCTGCAGAAAAACAGCCGTCGACGGTCCCTGACCCGACAACCAAAAGTCGAACATTGACAACGGTTGAGACAACGACAGAGTCGAAAATGATGCCACCAGTGACAACAGTTCCGACTTTGTCGCCTCCGACAACGGCCATTCCGGCACCACCTCCACCGCCGCCGCCAAAAAGCGTAAAAGCGAAGACGGAGGAGGAGGGGCAAACAGTTCGTATAGCGGGCACAAACATTGGCACGGACAACGACGGGGACGAAACGGCGGCGACGACGGCAAAGGGCGCGGAAGAAGCGGCGCCGTTCAACGTGGCACTCAGGTGGGATTAAGCACAACGACAGACACTTGCTAAAAGTGACATCAGATTGACCAATGAGCGGTGGGACGAACGATTGGAGGACGCCGAGTCGGCACAATTCCGCGACTTGGCACAACGCGTGGCCAATTCAGTCTGTTATTCCATTTAGCCTATCAATCAATACTTCAACCTCACTGATAATCCGTTATCTTTCACAGCTTCGGTCAATTGTTGCCGCTAAATGGCCATCTCTGCGCGATGTCAAAGTGCAGAAATTCGCGTAAGAATGAATAAAAAGTAGGGGTGTGTGTGTACGGACAGTGACAATCCGCGGATTATCCGGATATGGATAAAGATTTTTGAGAAATAGGACGGATACAGACGGACACGGACATGAACCCCACGGATATTAAAATTTGTATCCGTGCACACTTCTGCTGACAAAAAGTCCTTCCGCTTAGATTGATTCCGTTTTTTCAGTGAGGGCAGTGTGCTAGCACTGATCCAAATGCATTTTGATGGACATGACGCGCCGAGCGAGGCGCAATTGAAAGATTTCCTGCAGGAGGCCGCGGCACGAGGGATGGCCGAGGAGCTGATTTGGGACCGGGACATGCTGGATGTGAGGCGGGAGGGCCAAGGTGATCAGTGGCGGAGGGCAAGCAATTCTGATCACTCTGTGTGATTATTGATCAGTCTCAGTCAAAGGGCGAAATGAAATCCCGAATTGGGTGTCAAAACAAAAAAAGAAAAAGCATTTGCAGCAGACGCGGCGGACAAATCGGGCACATTGCGCGAGTTGCAAGGCTGGGCATTGGTCAGTGTCGCCTTGCTGCTGCTTCTGTGCACAATATCGGCACTGATCTTTTGTGCCTTCCGTTCACATCGGAAACGGCGATCGGCGGCACATCGAACCTACGTAAGGAAAAAGGACGCGTTCAAATATTTAAAACTTTGACGACATCCATTCAGCCGACAAAACAGTCGCCATATTCCGGTGGATATCACCACCAGCACACTCCCCAATATGCGGCACTTGGCATCAACGGATGCGACAAAGCCAGTGACACGACAATCAAAACAAACGCGACCAGTCGCGCAGGAAATGGACTGGAAAACGGAACGAACACAAAGTCAAACGGCCAAAACGGGGCTAGCAGAACTGAGATTCCGAAGGGCATCGGCGAGGCGACATACCGCGAATGGTTTAGCAAGGTGCGCAACTCTTTTCTTTTGGGGTGGGAGGGGGAGGGACATTTGAATCATTTTACACATATTTTTAAAATTAGTCCGCGTGTTAAAGTGTCATTATTTGAAGGTCGCTTCCAAAAATTCGGCCAGTCACTACCAGGAAGGTTCACTGAATTTGGCCACTCCGCCCACTCCGATGGCGCGCCATTCGGTGCCCCAATCGCCGATTCAATCGTACGTTTCCTACCCAAACGACCCATCTTTCTACACTTTAAACGGCGAACATCGAATTGTGCCACCACCGCCCGCGTATTATCATCAGAGACCGTACTGAAAAGGGCGGAAATGGACAAATGAATTTCATTTTATGAATTATCATAGAAAAAGCCAAGGCCAAAAACGGCAAAAAGGAAAAAGAAAGACTATGTGCCAATTTTGAAGGGAGAAAGAAGAGCTTTCATTTGAACGCTTTTAGTCATGGCTTTCATTTCCCGCATTTTGACATTGCACAAATTACATAAAATTGAATTACTCATAATTTTAAAGGCAAAACAAAATAAAATAATTTTTTTGATTTGGCGTACAATTAATTCTCTCTCTCCAAAAGTATTCGTTGCTTCACTTTCTCATTGTTTGTTTTGGTCTTACAATTCGTTTCCTTTTAAATTATTTATATAAATTCCTTTTTAATTTTAGAGAATGAAATATTTTATTAAATCGGCGACAAATGGAAAAGAATAATGACATAAAAAATAAAAGCGCATTTAAACGTTGAAATTAATTTGCTGGTCGCTTTGCTAATTGTCAAATTAAGAAAAAAAAATGTGTGGTCAATTTGCGTTGTATCTTTGTTTCGGATGTGAATTGGCCCTCAATTTAAAAATGCATAATTTAGCGAATGAAAAACAAAGAGAAGGGAGAGCAAACAAGAAAACGAGGAGAGAAAGGAAGAAGAGAAACAAAAGCGTTGGGATTCTAAAAGACAGACTGATCAGTGCACTGATCAAAAAAAAAATCAGCGCAATGATCAAAAAGAATGATCAAAATACAGTGACCAAAACTCAAGCCCGTATCCAGGGGGCAGGGAATCCCCCCCCCCCAAAATGTAAAAAATTTGTCTCCCCTCCCCCCCGAAAATCTTTTCTGGGTGACGGACATGCCAAGACTGATCAGTGTTGGATTATTTTTCTCTTTTTCTCTCTCACACACAAACAATTGATAACAAGAAACACAAGCAGATCATGGGGACAAATAGCAAAAGAAATGAAAAGGTGTGTTGGGTTGAAGGATAAATGCCTCCGGTAAAAAGTCTCCAGCAAATTCGCCGGAGGAGTAAAATTCGGCAGCGAAATAACTGTGAAGATGTACTAATCAGACGGATGCGATGGCGATGATAGAGTTGAACTGAATTGGACGACTGAACAGATAGTGAACCCAACGCTGGTGAACCCAACGCCCTAACCGCAGCATTTTGATGGAAATGATCAGCAGAATCGATGGAGAGGATGAATTTTGTTGGACTAGGGGGAGATAGGAGGGCAAATGAAATGATGAAAGTGCCGGAGGGGGTAATTGAAAAGTGCGTGGGGATTGAGAGGGCAGAGATGGGGGCGTGGCGGATCGACGACTGATTCCCCACGACGATCAAGCAGAGCAGCAACACATCCGTCGTCGGAGTGGAGACGCTTCAGTTCCATATTTTCAGAAAACTGTCCCAAGAGCCTGTGCACACCGCCATCCCATCCTCAGTAACACCCAAACAGGACACGCGATTGTCATGACCGGCCAACACACCTTAAAGGGACAGCAGTGTTGGGGGAAAGATGGAAGCACTTAGCAGAGGATTTAGTTTCGCCAAGAAAAGCGTTATCCAAGATAAACTTAGGGGATCTGACTGACCAGCTCGCTCTTGCCGCAATGAATCCCACATGTTGCAATTGAAGTCGTCGTAACCAGCAAACAGCAGACGGCCCGACTTGGAGAAGGCGACACTGGTGATGCCTGATTTGTGAAGGGACAAATAATCGTCAGCCGATGGAATGGCATTGATTTTATAATCAATGCTTACCGCAAATGATATTGTCGTGCGAGTACATGGCCAACTCTTGGTCAGCGCGGATGTCAAACAAACGGCACGTAGCGTCGTCAGATCCGGTGGCGAATGCGTGTCCATTGGGGAAGAACTGAAATTTTTGGGAGTAACCATCAAATTGTTGCCGGCACGCGCTTAAATATTTTTTTGTGCCATTTCGCTCACCGAAACGGCGTTTATGTCCGACTCGTGCCCGGGGAATGTCTGTTTGCACATTCCTTCGCGGATGTCCCACAGCTTTGCGGAAGCGTCGCATGCGCCAGAGATGAACGTGCGCATGTCGGGTGACAACGACAGCGACATAACGTCGCCGGTGTGGCCGGTGAACGCGGTCACTTGCTGCCCGGTCTCAATGTCCCAAAGAGCGCTGAAACGAAATGGCACGCATTGAACAAAGAAAGTTATTAAGCGAGGATTATAGGGAAATACGCGAGTTTGGGAGAGCAATTCTATGATTATTTGTTTGAATATCTCTAGGGTTGTTTGACTATAGCCATACAAAGTGTCCGTTGCCTATGGGGGAGGGATCGTCTGATTAGACCAGGTCATGTCGCCGGAGGAAGTGACGATTTGGTTGTCGTCCAGGAAGCGGCAGCAGGACAAATACCCAGTGTGACCAGGCAATTCGCGCGACACTCGCACGTTACCCTCGCGCGTCTTCAGCGAGTAAATGCTACAAATGTTGTCCAAACCGCCGCAGGCGACGAAGGAACCGCTAGGGGCATACGCGCAAGTCATTACCCACGAGGAGCGCAACGGAATGGCATGGACCTGAGAGGGATATTTTAAAACATTGAAATTACAATGAGATGCAATGACTATAAGGTACTTTTTGTCATGGTCTCACTTTGTTCGTGGTGTACGAGTCCCACACTATCAATTTGCCGTCTTGAGAAGCCGAGACCAAATTCCGCGAATCGGACGCCCAATGCATCGCGTAGATTTTAGCTAAATGTCCCCTGAGAGTACGCCGATTCCGCAGTTGGATGCGCGCGTTGATCTCCAAGTTGGCGGCAACCGATGCCAAAGTCGTGTCATTGGCTTGCTTCCGCGCTTCCTTGAACCAATTAGAGCATTGATTAGTCGCCCACCACATGTTTATTTCTCTTTTCTTTGATTACCCTGATTTGGCTTTTTAATTGCTCCGCTTCCTGCCTCAGCTGATCCAATTCACTCATTTTGATCGGTTTTGCTTGCACTGAAAGTTCGCCTTTTTGGCCGATTCAGTTCATTAACAGTGAAGCCACCGCCGGGCTTCGAAAATTGAAAGGCCGCAGAATGGAAAAAAAACAAACAATGCCCTCGGCTAGCGAAAAGTTCTGAAAGTGTGGGGTAAAATGCCTCTTAGGGGTGTAAGAACATTCATACCGATTTGGATGCCGTCGGAAGTGGGGATTTATGAAGAAGCGGAAGAATGGTGGAGGGAAGAGGAAGGAACTGCCTGAGCGAAAGCGACGGCGGATAATCTGACAAACAATCGCCGAGGGGAGAGGAGGGGGCACAGATCGGTAAGGAGCGATCAAATACGCGTCGATCGTCGAAAGAAGCACAATAATCTAAAAAGAAAATGCAATGGTCCGATTGGTTAAGGTGTAAAAGCCAATAGGATGGATGGCTTTCTCATAAATGTTAAATCGAAAAGTCTCAGGCGTAAATTCGTGAAAATGCGCGATTAAAGCTTGGAAGAAAGCACAGCCATACGTCTTTGTACGTATATGTAAAAACAATCGATATTAATACACTTGTTGCGCGCAAATCCAATAATCCAACCAACCGTAAGGGGACGAATATGAAATAAATACATATCCGGGAACATGGGCAGCATGGGACAATCTTTAGCCTTAACCAACCAACTACAAATTTCATGTTGTTCTATGAGTTTGGTGTGTGCTATTTTGTGCAGTGCATCGATCCATTTCCATTGGACTGGCGGCATCTTCGTCTCAGTCTAGCGGAGCTATCCATCGCTCGACGGTGCCGTCGGCGCAGCGGTGGTCTGGCCACCCTCCCGCCCTTGGCAAATTTGAGCCAATTGCCTTTTGGACGACTGGCCAAAGGGGAGTGAGGGAGGGTGAAGGAGAAGAATTGGGCATGAAAAGTGGAGAGTGGGAGGCGGAAAAGGGACTGAGAAAGGGGAGATAGATGACGCGTGCGGACGGGGGATAGAGACAGGCAAAAAGACCCCGAGGGGATGTTTGAGACAAAGAGAAGAGAGTGCGGAAAAGGCAGAAACAAAGAGAAAGTGGAGAATAAACATAAGAAAAGAAGAAAAGCTTCTTTTCTCTTTCTCCATATTTCCCTCTCCTCTTCGTCTTCTATTCTTTGCACGCCTTCTTTTCTTTACCTCTCTCTTCTCTCCATTCTCTTTTCTTTAACTCTCGCTTCTCTCCCTCTTCGCCTTCTCTCTTCTTTGTCTCTCTCTCTCTCTTTTCCCTCTTCGCCTTCTCTCTTCTTTGTCTCTCTCTCTCTTTTCCCTCTTCGTCTTCTCTCTTCTTTGCCTCTCTCCTCTTTGCCCCTTTTGTTAGCCAACGATGGCATTCATTGCTGGCAATACAAAGTGAAGAAGAACTGCTCCAGCAGGAAAGCCGCCCGCCATACGCACAAAGTCTGTGTGTTAGCCCGCATTTAGTGGCTGAAATGGGATCTGCTGCCGCTGTCCGCAAGCATTTCCAATTCATTCCGTCCACCGCCGCCTCTCACTCACTCACTCACTCACTCTTTGCATGTCTGCCGTCGCATGAGTCATTGGCCAAATGGCCAAGAGAAGTGAGACAAAGCAGGGGCGAAAAACATTGCGGAAATGGAAAATGATGAGGGAATATGAGCGATGGGAGAGACACACACACACATCAACCCTTTCCTTTCTCCTTCTCTCCTTCATTGCACACTAATACAATTTTAACGTGGAGAAAAACGATGGAAAGGAGGAGAGAGAGATAGAAAGAAAGAGAGAGACAGACAGACAGAGAGAGTAAAATCGATAAAAAGAAGAAAAACGAGAGAGATGAGGAGAAGGGATAAGGGGGACTGTGAACAAGCAGTTATCGATTGAACTTTTTTTTCGGTTCTGCGCTCTGCGGTAGTATTGTTTTCTCTTTCTCTTACAAACTATGTAACAGCCCCTCGAGGGGTCAAAAATAAAAGCCCTGGGGCTTCTATGTATTAGAGGAATACGGTAAAGAAATTTATTGCTCGGTTTGCGTAATTTTGAGGCTTTAAAAACCCGACAAATTATCATTTGTCTCCTATTTCGTAAAAGATTCATGTTCGGTCAAACCAGAATCGTGACCAGCGCCCTAAATTACCCTACAACAAATATTCATTTCAAAATTTCACGAGGGTCATAAAACCTATGAGACATAGAAAGGGGGGGGGGGGGATAAAGATAAAACAGGGGGATAAGAGAGAAAACTGGTGTTCGACACGGGTATACCGCGGTATTCTCGGTTCGGTATCGGTATTTACCGAAATACCGTTACCGAAAATCGCTTGTGCTGAACATTAGATACAGGGAAATAAAAGTATGAGTGGGATAAGGAAAACTCCGCAAGGCTAATAAGCAAATCCGCCGATGACTGACAAATCGAAGAATTGGCTCAATTGGATGCAACGGAAGGGGGACAGGAAGTGGCCGAAATAGACATTTTAGCTTCGATTACATACGGAATAAAGGAATTTAAATAAGTGTAAAAAATAAATACATAACGTCCGAAGCCTTTGACTTTTAATGGAAAAGCAAACAAAAAAAAAACAAATGGTGCCTCTTAATTTGTTCGTTGCTTTTTGCTTCTGTCCCCTATTAGCATGCCAATGCCAATTTAGTAAATGAATGTGAATGAGCAAATAAAAGTTTACTTACTCCCCGTCATTTGGCTGCACTTTTATTTTGCCTTTTGGCCAAGCATTCTTCATGAATTATGTGAAAAAATGCACAAGAAAATGTATCAGGGGATGGATGGATGGAGGGACATATCGTCTCGCAATATCGTCATATTTATAACAACAGGGTCCGTTTGAGTATTGGGAGAATGAATGTTGTTCATGTTCAACCCGAAGGACTGCGAGGGGATGGGTCGAGTCAGTCGCTGTTTTTGAGAGGATTATATGGTGAGAAGGGGGCGGGGGGAAGGGGTACTGACTAAATATTTGAGAGACAGAGAAGCGGGAGGGTCTTCTCGATGGTGATGGGTTGACGTTTTTTGGGCCGGAGATGAGTGAGGAGCGGCGGTGGGGACCAATGTGGGGGAGGGGGTGGGGGGAAATGGAAAGCCACTCTTGAGATGACAAGCGGGGGGAAAATAAGTTAGGGGGGGGGGGTGGGATTGATCACTTTTATGTGTTGAACCCCAATAGGCACCGCACTTTTCTTGGACTTTAGTTTCTAACGACGCAATATTCAAAAACTCAAATATTTTGGCTTCCCTTTGCTGCAAAACCTCCCAAAAATGCCATTCTGGATAATTGCTCGTCGAGAACGAGTAGAGATGAATGAATGAAGAATGAGAATGGGTGGGGAGGTGCCGAAAATAGACGGACAAAATGGTGAAATTGTGCATGTAAAGAAAGAATTGAGGCGACAATTTATGAGCGGGAATTGCGCAGATCGAAAAAAACACAAGTTGAGGCCACTTAACGAACCCCGAGGGGTTGTCCGTCGGCAGAGATCTCTCTTCTGCTGATCGGTCAGCCGGTCGTTGCTATTGCCCCCCCCCCATCCATCCCTCGGCGGTCTCTCACTTTTCACAGTCCCTCCCTCCTCTCCCTCCCGCTCCGCTGGCCATCTTCTGCCACTGGGTCTGGGCCGTTTCGTTCCCAAGTGCCATTTTGGCTATAACTTTTTTGTCTTTCTACCAAATTTCATCAATTCAGTATATTTAGAAAGCTCTAAGTGTTTAGAAGGTATAAATAAGCAGAAGCTAAGCGATTAAAAAACTTTTAAATGTGTTAAAAAATAATATGCATGAAAATTCTGAAAAGCTGACTTTTTCATAGTTTATAAATTGTAACTTTTTTGTAAGATGCGTCATCTCTTAGCTTCTGCTTATTCATAGCTTCTAAACACATAGAGCTTTCCAAAGATACCAAAGATGTTAAATTTTGTTGACCGGGAAGGCCAAAATGGCTCTTGGGAACGAAAAGGCGCCATTTCCCCTGCCACTATGTGAATCTCATCAGCTATTCTATTGCTATCTTATGGATGAAGCTGTGTATAAGGGAAAATATGCCTTTATGCCGAATTGGTGGTCACCAATATGCGCTAGTTGTTACTTTATCCTCACTTTTCCGCCTCGTGCAAATCAAAAATAGTGTAGGTTTTGTCGTGTGACGAGTGTATTGCATCAACGCAGCCGCCCAACCCCTCCCCTCCTCTCCCCCCCCCCATGTCATCCCTCCTCTAACCCGAGAGGATGGCACCGAAGCGTGGAGGAATGACATGTTTGTTTGGCCAAATTTGGATAATGTCAGGAGAGAGGAGAGAGAGAGAGAGGGACAGAGAGAGGGAGAGAGAGAGAGAGTGAGAGAGATAGGGAGAGGGAAAGGGACAGTGAGAGGGAAAGGGACAGTGAGAGGGAAAGGGACAGTGAGAGGGAAAGGGACAGTGAGAGGGAAAGGGACAGTTGTTGGATGGCGGCATTCATTCATCGGATGGGCGCCAATTACTTCGTTATTTGAAAGGACAAAAAAGGTGAGGTTAAACATTGAAAAGCACTATAAAAGAGAAGAAATGTCAGAATGTGTGTTGTCGCTGAGATGCCGCCATAGTAGCAAATTGCGCATGGCTTAGGCGAATAATGTGGTACGCTTTATCATTATTTGCTGTGTGTGATTGACCAATTGGTTGGCATGGATGCAAAATGGCACACGGCGACGAATTGAGGGTGGAGTGGGGGTGGTGGCAATGGCCGGAGGGGGAAAGCAACGAAAGGACTTGGCGCACCGACGGACACTTTCTAAGAATTGTATTTGGACGCGTTTGGTGGTGAGGGTGGGGAAGATTCGGCAATTGGGCACTGAGTAATAAACGAAACAATTTGAAGGCAAAATGTGTGCCATTCATGTCAAAATGAATAGTGGGATTAAAATGCTGGCATAAGAGGCGATGGGTGAACAGTTTAATTAGTGGACACTTAATTTTAACTGTCAATAAAAATATCGAAATAAAACTCGACAATTAATAGACAAATCTGATCAAAAAAAGAAAAACTTTAAAACATTGTTCATATTGTTGTAGTCAATTATGTATTTTACTTATTTATCTATTGGTTTATTTTTGTTTCATTTCGATGTAAAAAAAAGTCTTTAGGGTAAAATTAACTTGTCCACTATTTAAGCAATGCATTCCCTCGGGGGCTTTGCATTTGTTTAACTTCCCAGCGAACTTTAAATGGCAGAAACTGCGGGTGGCTGGGCCATTTTGCCAATGCCAATTCATTGAATCGCCCTCTTGCGATGACTTCTCATTTTTTTCCGTTTGTGCCTAAAATAAAATTAATTGTAAAGAATGGCCCCTCGGGGTAAATAAAAGAAATTTGTAGGTAATTTAGTTGAGAGAAGAAGAGATGGGCAAAGAGGGCAGAAGATTTTTGTGGAGATTTAGTGAATGGGCTAATCAAGCGGTGTTTACCGGCGGGGGATCCAATGAATTAGCATAAAAGTCCAAAATTGGAAAAGTGGCACAAATACTATGAATAAAATGAGTCTTGCGAGAGGGGCATCGGTGTTAAAGGTATTTATTCGTTGTTGAATATGATGAGATGAAATGGACAGTTTTGGGAGAGGAAAGCGGGAGGAAGTTAATAAGCCCCAAGGAAGTGCGACTGACTGTTCTTCAAAGAGGAGGCACATTTTGCCATCGGTGGGCAAATTGCCCGGGGGGCTCTTTGTAAGATATTATCGGCTCTGCTGGGGTCGGTGTCTTTGGCTTGGCCAATAATCCGTCCCTCTCCACCCTCAGCGTTGTCGACATCGCCAATAGTCCCCCCCCCCCACTCTCCATCCTCCTCTCCAACCCCCTCCACGCGCCCTCTTTCCTACCTTCTCCCCTCTCTCTCTTTCTCCTCGCGCTATCTCACCCGCCTCCCCATCCCCTCCTTCCTCTATCCTCCCGTCCTCTCTCTCTCTCCTACTTTCTCCTCGCGCCCTCTCATCCGCCTCCCCTCCCCTTTCCTCTCCCCTCCCCTCTTTCCTCTACCCTCCACTCCACTGCCCCTCCGGCCGGGGCCACCTTCCAATTCCCATGATGACGCGTTTTGAGGAAAATTATTATTCTTTTGCACATATATTCGTTTGTTTGGCCCTTCGCTACACATTCCTTGCCATTCAATTCTTCGCCGTCTGCTGCCATTGACGAGCATTGAGATTATGATGAGGCCGACAAAGTGTGGGAAACAAAATGACGGCAAAAAGAAAGCCCATCGGCGGGACAAAGCATTAGCAGCACAAAGCATTCATTCATTCATTCCCTGGGGGGAGGGAGGGCACTGTAAAAGTGCGATGGATTATCCATTTGAACTGTTTTTTGATTCAAATTCAGTACAATATTTTGCCTTTGTTTGCTTAACGCCGCCGTCAGCAAAATTTAAGCAATTCTCTTCAAAAGCAAAATAAAACAAATAAACACTTTTTGATCAATTGCAACTCAAAAGTGATCGATCCGCTGGCGCCTTTTGTGAAGTTCAGAATAAATTGCTTCTGCTCCATGCCAAAATTCCGTCGATTGTTCGATTTTGTTGCAGAAAATCGCTGACATTGAAACACGCTTCGCCCACGTGACGGCCACGGCATTTAATTGGCTGATCAATGAGCACTCCTGGCACAAAAAGGATGGATCACTTTTTATGCGCTACCTCATTTTACGCATTGCACCTGCTAGAGAAGCTGTCATAAAGCACGAAATGCTACCGGCAAAAAGGGCTCGGAGTGCCAACCGCGAAAGAAGCCGCTTTCGATTCGGTGCCATGCCACCCAAAATGCTAAGTTGGATTCCGATTGAAGTGAAATTGGAGAAACCGCACAGGGCATAAGTTGCGATCATCGCAGATCGATTCTATAATTTTTGACAAATATTATTTCAACAGAATCCAACACACCGAAAGTTCACCGCGTTCGACCATTTTGCCCAATTGTTTGTACGCAATGAATTCGTTGAGAGCTGTCTAAACAAAATCTTCATTTTGACCCTAACTTGGCACTTTGGTACCTTTGTGCCCATTAGCTGTGCCACTCGAAATGTTTCCGCGGGAATTGTAACGCCCATCACATAAGCCAATGGGAAGAACAAATAGCCGAGGACGAGCTGAATGCATATTGGAATCAGTGATGTATTGGGTCAACAAAAAAAGGGTTCGGGTCGGGCATTTGAAAATGCCTATTCGGGTTTCGGGTTCGGGTCTGCTTCACTGATTGGGATGCCATTGATCAGAGAGAGGCAAGTGACTGATTGATCACTCACTGATCACCTCAAAGCTCCAATCGGGTTGACCAACCAAGTCGCCCAGCCAGGAAAGGACGGAGTTGAGAAGTGCAAGCAGTGCCAGGAACACGATTATGTTGGCCACAATTGCCAAAACCAATTCCACCGCCATAATGGCACCGTTGCTGATGCATTCCAAGGCACTGCCTTCTTCCCTAAAGCACAATATTCACTGTTTGTGTGTGTTGATTATAGCCAAACCCGACTGGCAGTTCCAATTCTTCCACTCGGATCAGCTGAGACTGCTCGGTCTCGGGGTAAAGGATTTTGGAACAAGCGAGCGAAACCGGGGCGGACATGACAGTGGAGGACAGCAAATAGCGAGGACAAGCGCCAAAACTTAGCGGCAAATTTAAATCATAAAAAAAAATATTTTAGTGCCCCACAGGCATTTCAATATACATATTTTAGTGCCCCATAGGCATTTCAAAAACAATGCCCTAATTTGTAAGGGGCAAAAAAAAGACCTTATATATGTGGCAAAAACGGCACCCGCAATGCAAGAGAATCTGTTCGGGCGGGGCAACAAAATTTAATCAATTTTTGATTTTGGAATTTACCCTGTGGTCATAACTGCGTGGAGCTCCGACGCGGTCATTTTGTCCAAATAGGGTCTGATCAGCAACGGCGCCTCACTCATTCCGAAAATGAAAAATTGTGCTTTTTCTGACTTCGGTTTCCCAAAAAAACCGAGAAAAATGCAAGCGCACGCATTCAAAGATTCGGTGGCCGTTGTGTTCAGCGTAATTTGCACCAGCCAAGCCATCTTTTTGATCACAAATTGCATTATGCCAAAATGATAAAGCAATGCCTGGGGGGACAAACAATGCCAAATTAATAAATGAAAAGTGATTGAATTAAATCAATGAACAACATACCACAACCGCGCCAAAATAAATGACAATTTGTGCCGTATGAAAGGCAAAAACGGGCTCCATGCCTGGGTTAAGGGGAACAGACAATTTATGGAAATGAGTGAACAATTTGCTAAAATCGACCACAAATTTTCGGTGGCGATGAAAGAAAGCCGTACACAAAATCGGTGCCATTGTGAGTGAACTCCAAAAAGGTGAGCACCAACTCGGAAAGGGAGTCAAACTGATTGGAACCTGAACAAAGAAAGTGATCAATGATCAAACGAATCGATTGGAGGACATTTCACCCCAATCCCATCGTAAAACAGCCAATCCCATGACAAATTGGAGAAAAAAACCCCACAGGACAGGACGCCAAACAATCTGCAAATGCCGTGCCGGTTTTTGATGTTCAGTTTAAATTTGAATGGAATTGTGGGAGGGGGGCCGACCTGAGAAGGACTGTTCGAACAGAGTACCAGACAAACAAAGTAAAATGCCATGCCCAAAAGTCCGTGCAGTCGATGACGTGACCTAACAAATAAAAAAAACGAATTGACTGATCAGTGATCACTGATCAATGTTAGCATTGCATACTTTGCCGTGTCCAAAATTAAAAAAGCGACGATAACGGCAAATACAATCAGAATGAACAACCTTTAAAGACCAAGATGGTAAACCCAAATAAATTAATACACACTTTTGAAAAATAATTTGTCGCTGAATTTTGTTAAAAATTTTGTGAATTGGTTGAATGGCTGAGCGGAGAGGACGTGCCATCAGAAGACGATTATAAACAAACATTGCCCAACCGATGGCCGTCAGAGTCAGAAGAGAAGAAGCACGCTGAAGTGAATGCAAAGCCGCCAATGCTTAACAACAATTTGTGGTCGTCCAATCGAATAAAAAGTGCCATTTTCCGCTCACTGACAAAGAAAAGAGTGCCATCCGACGAGCAGTACGGCCACTCCGATCTGATGCAACAAAAGTGAATGCTCTTCAAATGTTTCCCTTAGGGCATTTTGCGTATGGGCCAAAGCCCTTAGGGCACCGCCGCCAATTGCCAACGGCCATTTTGCCCTCCGGGGAATGGGCAGCCCAATGGGCTCCTTTTGCGCCCCATTGCAACTGATTGGACTTATCGCCGCTGCAAAAGACATCTCAGTGAATGCCGCTCGTCCAGTTGTTGCCGCTTTGATCCCTCTCAGCCGCTGAATTTCCAATGACATTTTACTCTGTTTGGGCGGGGAGAGAGGGGGGGGGGGGGGAAGGTGCCCACTGCCCACCAGGGACGTAAATTAAAGTTTTTGATCAATTTTATTCTTCAAAAATCGATTAAATTTTCATATTTGAAAAAAGTCTTTATTTTCCTATAATAGTACACCTGGGGTACCATTAAAAATAGTCCTGAATCCGGTTACATCCCCGGTGCCCACTCACCTCGCGCGTTGCCTCATGTTCTTGCGGCCCATTTATTGTGTCTTTTTGCTGCCCTTTCTGCTCCTTTTTGGTCTCCAGTGTTTGCTCCTCCTCCTTTATCGCCTCTTCCTTTTTGTCTTCCTCTTCCTTTTTGTCTTCCTCTTCTTCCTCCTTTCTCCTGCTTCCTTCTCCTCCTTCTTTTGGTTCCTCCTCATTTGTCTGCTTCTTCATTTGTTGCTGCTGCTGACTGTGCCGTCGTTGTGTTTGTGCTTCTGCTGTTGCCCCCCCTTCCCATTTTGGGCCCCCCCGCCGCCCATTTTCTGTCGTCGCCCATCCGACGCCGGCGGCGGCGGCGGTGCTCATTTTGTGAAGTGAAACATTAACATTGATAAAAATGGGATGTTCGGTTCACATTATGTATTTGTTCAAGATGTGAAAATGAATTGAAGAGTTTCTTCTTATCTTCTTTGTTTTTACGACGGCCGAATGTCCCAATTAAAATTTTATTAATGCAATTTTCAAAGTAATAATATATGTACACCAAATGCCATCCGAATTGGGAATGCCGAACGTCCCATCCCTCCCCCCCCCAGGCGTCCAAATCTCCAATTTTTTTAAATAATTCGTATTTATTTGGTAAAATTGAAGAGTGTTGTAGAACTTTATAGAATTATATAGGTAACTCTATTTTTATCTAATCTTAATCACTGTTTTCTCCGGCGTATACATAAATAGAGTCCCCGGCGGACACTATTTTCAACATTCTTCAAAAGAGGGATACTATTTTAGGGGGGGGGGGGGCTCTGTTTTCGGAAATATATTTGCAGAGAATGAGTCAATGCGCGACAGACGGCGGAATGACAAAAGCGGACGACATAAAATTTGAAATCAATGGCACAAAAGTAATCTCTGGGATTTGATCACTCTCACTCTGATCATATCGATGACAGTTCTTCCCCGCCCGGCTAAGCCGAACCATGGCGCCTAAAGCAACTCATCCGTCGTCATAAGGAGGGGCTCTTGACTCTCGAGACATTCATTTTCATCATCCGACCAATTTTTTTATTTATTAAGTAAACATTTTTCCAGTTTATTGTAAATAATTAATCCACGCAAATAAAAGGAAATAATATTATTTTGTAAATGTAAAATTCATTTATTGTAATTTATTCTGACCAATTGAAAATAGGCGGTTCAATTTGTTTCTAACAAAATGCGCTTAATGTTGAGATGTCGAAGATGGAAAGATGGTATTGCGTTTAGAAGAAATGGCAAATGACGTGGATTAACGAGGGGGGGGGGAAGAACGGATCGGATTAATTGGGTGATTAATTTTGACTGACCAATTACCGTACTTCCTAAAAGGGAGCAATTATAAATAGACTCTCTAATAGAGCCCCTCCCCTAAATTGAAGCTACCATTAAATAGAGACCCCCTAAGGATTTTTATGAATAAAAAAGCGCTACCGGAAAAAAAAAGTTGAAATAGAATACCCCGACCCTTAAATTAGAGCTCCCCCCCCCCTTAAGCCCTCTTTTTGAGGAGCGTTTAAAGAAATACGGTAATGAATCACCACTCAATTGATGTTATTTATCGAATCATTTGATTGAATCTCGATTGTTAATTGAGCTTGTAAAAAGGTTTAATTGAATGGCCAGACGAATAGTCGGCGATGAAAATGAACGAAAAGGGCCGGATGGATGGAGGGGAGGGGAGGGAGGGAGTGGTTGTGCATACACAAAAGGGTGGCCATTGTTGAGACGAGATTAGTGGAGGGGGGAGGAGGGGGGAGGGAGGGGGACAGAGGGAGGGAATGGAGCAGGCTCATCCATAATTAGGGGGGGGGGGGCCAAAAATGGAAAAAAATTGTTTTTTTTTCTCTAGCAAAAAAAAATGAAAAATTCGGGGAAATTTGCCTAATCCCCCACTACCCCCCGGAAATCTTTTCTTATGGGGGCTTAGAGAGGAGGATAAGATTGTTGTCAGAGGGGAGCGATCGGAGGAATCCTAAAACATAATTTGGGTTTTGGACGCTCTGCCGTATTGTCTGTTACAATAGTCAGTAGGAATGCCACCAATTGTAATGCTCGACCGTACTATTTTGAATAGAATAATTTCTGTTTTTGTTCAGCAATTGCATTGTTGCGAAGTTGGCTTCTGAGTGCCCCCGGGGGCGTCGAGTCGGTGGCCTTGGGCCTGCTGCGTTTGTTGCTGACTTTGGTCCAAACTTTCAGCCATTTTATTGCAAATTATCTGAAATTGGAAGGGGATTCATTCTCAAAAAGCACCTTCCAAATGCATTACCTCGACCAGCTTTTCAAACACCGCTTTGACATTTATATTTTCCTTGGCCGATGACTCAAAAAATTCCAAACCTAAACCAAAATAGCCATTTCCCCGCCAGGCACATTTGGCAATATTTGCGATTACCCAATTGGTCCGCCAACTGTTTGCCCCTCTCGCGCGACACAACTCTTTCGTCGTCCATGTCGCATTTGTTGCCCACAAGAACAACCTGCGCATTCTCCCAAGAATACGTCTTTATCTGTGTGCACCAATCCTGCACAGAATTGAACGACCTTAACATTGGCAAAGTGTATTTGCTGAATGATCACTTTTAAGAGAATGCTTTAGGGAAAATGCGATTATTTTTGAAATTAGGAAGGATCAGCAGCAGGTGGGTGGTCAATGTTTGGTGGCCCTTCGACGCACTCACTCACTCTTCGTTGGTGATGTCGTACATCAGAATGAAACCCATGGCACCTCTGTAATACGCCGTTGTTATCGTTCGGTATCGCTCCTGACCAGCAGTGTCCTTTAAAGTGCCATAAATGACAAATGCCATAAATGGTGAATAAAACAATGGTGAGGAAGACAAATGACATAAATGATGAGGTGAAAAATGCCATAAATGATGGGGAAGACAAATGTTTTGTCAAATAAAAATCACCCAAATTTGAAGTTTGACGCGCTTGTCCCCTCGGAAGACGGTTTTGACTGAAAGTAACAGCAGGATGAGTTTCGTATCATTCAAATTTAAATGCCTTTGAAATCAATGCCAACGGTGGAGACGAAAGCGGAAGTGAATGAATCGTCACAGTAACGGAAAAGAAATGATGTTTTGCCGACGGAGGAATTGCTGGGAGAGCAAATTTGACGCATTAATTTTCGATTCCAAAATACGACCCAACCCGATGATGAGCAGTTTGAACATATAATCAAAATTTTGATCCGTGCCGCCGCCGGTGGTCGAAGCTGATGTGCCTTGGGCAGCAGCCGGATTATGGCCTCCGGCAGTGCTATTAGCGACCGACGAATGGTGGGCCATTCTGCACGATAAGAAATTAAAATAGAGACTGGTCGGCCCGGCGGTCGGTTTTTTGGACAAAAACGAAAAATATTTTTTTCTCGGACAATAGCGCAGCGCGATTACACAAATATTTAAAGTTCTTGCTCAATGACTTAGGAATAGAATTTTTTTAATCCGGCGCCATTGCGTTATCCGTTGCGATTTTTTAAACAAATGTGGTTGAATTTCTCATTGTTTTTTCATTTAAAAAACCTCAAAAAGGTCGGGACGGGATTGATCAGTTTTCCAAGGAAAGAACAAATCGATGTACAAAATTAATTCAACACCTCCCCCCTCTTACGTTAGGCTCTCATCTCTTCCTTACATAAATAAATAGCTTTTATCGATATTGAAACTACATCCCTTCCCTAATTCGCCAATGTTTTTAATGACGATGAATAAAATTGCATATATGGAAATGAAGGACTTGGCTATTAAAACGAAATATATTGGGTCGATTAAGAGGAACGTCTTCGTGGGATTGAAAAGGAATTTTAAATCATGATCAGAGAGCTTGGTCATGGATTAGCTTTAATCAATGTATAACTTTTTAATCCCTTAGGACTAGTAAGTAGTGCAAGGACAACAGTTGAGAAGCACTAGGAAGGACAAAGTTGCGGAAGGAACGGCAAATCCCGGGGCACCAATGGGATTGGATGAAAGCGGATGGAGTTAGTCCGCCCCCAAGGGCCTAACGCGGAATGAAGAACTTTTGTGCCTTTGGGAACCATTCTCTTCTTCTGAGGATTGTGCCCTTGGGGGAGCGAGGGAGATGGCGGAGCTGAGAATGCCCTTCTGCCGCGGCCCGCCCATTCTCTTCGTTCATTCCTTTTTGCTTCTTGGCGCTGTCCCTCTCTGTTCTATTCTCCACAGCCACCGACGGATTTTATCGGAAAAGCTTTCATGTGCACCAAGCCCCCTCTCGCGCTGCTCGTTTCTGCTATCCCTCTCTGTGTCTCTCAATGCGCCTCGTCCCTCTCTCTCTGCCCCCAATGCCTTTGGTCTCGTAACGGCGGCCGCAGAGGGACACACACCGGTGACTACAAAGAATGACGTGGAAAGGAAAGAGGAAGCATGGATTGGCAAATGAGGGGATTGAGTAAATATATGGCAGGGCCCTAAGTGGGAAGGGCGACATTACTATAACATATACAAGACGCAAAATGGGTAAAACGATACTAAAACAACCCTTCTCTTGGAATCAACTTTTGAAAGCATAATTTATTAACCAGCAAAATGAAGTATGATGATTATTGTGTTGTTGATCGTCAATAGTTACGCCGACATTAAGGTCACAACAAAGATAAAAAAAAAGAATAAATTAGCCTGTTGACAGATAGTCCAACCCAAGTAGCAATTTGTATAGGAAGACAAAGCAAATTAATTTTGCAAGCCACGGTCAAGCACTCTAAATAAACGCCTCATTCGACTTCAGCTGTCGCTTGGGTAGTATCCTCTGCCTCGTATTCGCCCTCCTCGTCAACGGTGGCATCCTGGTACTGTTGGTACTCAGAGATAAGGTCGTTCATGTTGGACTCCGCCTCAGTGAACTCCATCTCGTCCATGCCCTCGCCGGTATACCAGTGGAGGAACGCCTTACGACGGAACATAGCTAAAACAGAAATGATTAATGTGAAGCATATCTAACAACAAACCAGTGAACTGCTCAGAAATGCGCTTGAACAGTTCCTGAATGGCGGTTGAATTTCCGACGAAAGTTGCCGACATTTTGAGGCCGCGGGGCGGAATGTCACAGACGGCAGTCTTCACGTTGTTCGGGATCCATTCAACAAAGTACGAAGAGTTCTTGTTCTGCACAGACATCATTTGATCGTCCACTTCCCGCATTGACATTCGACCACGGAACATAGCCGCAACAGTCAAATAGCGACCATGGCGCGGATCACATGCCGCCATCATGTTTTTAGCGTCAAACATTTGCTTAGTAAGTTCTGCCACAGAACATGCTTGGTATGCCGCAGCGCCTTTTGCGGAAAGTGGAGCGAAGCCAGGCATGAAGAAGTGAAGACGCGGGAATGGAACCATGTTAACGGCAAGCTTTCGAAGATCGGCATTCAATTGACCAGGGAAACGGAGACAGGTGGTCACGCCAGACATTGTCACAGATACTAAAACGAAAATGGAATTGAGAAAAAAAAGTGAAGCCCAAAAGAAACCAAGATGATTGAGATCGCCATAAGTCGGGTTTTGAAGCTTAAGTGTGCGGAAGCAAATGTCATATAGAGCCTCGTTGTCAATGCAGAAAGTTTCATCGGTGTTTTCGACGAGTTGATGGACGGAGAGAGTGGCATTGTAAGGTTCGACCACAGTGTCGGAAACCTAAAAAACATTTCTTAAGAGAATAACATTTTCACAATTTTATCTATTGTACTAGTAACAAGATTGTCCCAATTGTACTAATACTCACAAAGAAAAAACCTTGGGTGACGGAACCACAGAGAATGAAGACATGATGCGGTCCGGATACTCTTCACGAATCTTCGAAATCAGAAGAGTGCCCATTCCGGAACCAGTGCCGCCTCCGAGCGAGTGAGTTAGCTGAAACCCCTGCAGACAGTCGCAGCCCTCAGCCTCCTTCCGCACAACGTCAAGAACATTGTCCACCAATTCGGCTCCTTCCGTGTAATGGCCCTTTGCCCAATTGTTCCCAGCACCGCTTTGTCCGAACACAAAATTGTCCGGACGAAAGAGCTGTCCATAGGGTCCGGCCCGAATCGAGTCCATTGTTCCCGGCTCGAGGTCCACAAGAACGGCACGAGGCACGTACTTGCC
>JAKKIK010000597.1:0-26996 GCA_024500135.1 Heterodera carotae | reverse complement strand
ATCTCCATCACCAAGGCGGGCATCAAAGCGACGCTGAACGCGCGCTGCTCCATCCTCGCAGCAGCCAATCCAATCGGTGGCAAATACGACAGGTCACAGCCATTACGCAACAACATCGCACTGTCCGCACCGCTCATGTCCCGCTTCGATTTGTTCTTCGTCCTGTTGGACACCAACGACAACCCGGTCAGCCGGCATTTTGGACCTTCTTGACCATATGGTCTAGGTGGTCGATTACAACATTGCCCGGCGCATTTTGGAGAACCATCGAAGGGCTCTTCACCATGAACGGCCCAACAAAACGGTGTACACCGCGGATGAAATTCGCAAGTATATAATGTTCGCAAGGTGTTTCAGACCTCAGGTGAATATTAAATGAAAGTTTCGGTTTAAAATCAGACTCCTCCGATTTTCTGAGTTTGCTCGTTTTTGTTGACTCGCCATATTCAGCTATCCATCGAGGCCGAACGAGCATTGAAAAGATCATATTTGCGATTGCGCCTCAACGACGACGGCACCGGCACACGCGTGACGGTTCGTCAACTCGAGTCGCTTGTTCGCCTATCCGAGGCGTACGCTCGCCTTAAATGCGAGGCGGAGGTGGGCAGGGCAATGGAAAGACAAACAAAGCATTTTTCAAATGAATTATATTTATTGCAATTTTTTGAGGTGACTGAAGAGCACGTGAAAAAGGCGTATGAACTACTCTCCAAAACGATTGTGCCGATCAGTGCGCCGCAAGTTTGTTTAGACGATGAGGACGACGTACGATTTTTTTGAAACTGAAAGAATCCTAAATACAAAATAATTTTTGATTATTAGGCCGACTTTATTATTCCGCCACAACCAATGGCCGACATTACCAACCAACCGCTGCAGGAAGATGATGAAGCAGCACAGCAACATCGGACGGACTTGGACAACCAAATGGACGGTGGCGGCGAAGCAATTGGTGAAGAACAGCAGCGACTTTCTGCGGAGGGTGCCCGGGCCAAATCTGTCGCTTCCTCTATTGACGGCACAGCTGTCGAAGGGCTTAAACTGTCCCATGAGCAATACATGCGCATTGCGAACATGTTGGTTGTGCACATGCGGGACGAAGAGGAACGCAGTGGGGACGAGCCAGGATGGCCGGGCACTCGACAGTCTCAATTGGCTGAATGGTAAAGCTATAGTATAATAAACTTGAGTAAGGGCATTGTCAGTCATCCCAGAATTGGTCGAATCATTCGACCCTTTGTCCTTTTTTACTCTATTCGAATTTGGGCCGTTAACCGTCGCGGGGAAACGGTCTCCTCCACAGACACACGATCCTCCCTTAATAAAATTATTGAAAAGGTATCTGGAGATAATGGAGCCCGAGATCGATTCGGAGGAGGACCTGACGCGACATAAGACAATGTTTGCCCGACTTATTCCGCGGCTGATTCGGGACAAAGTGTTGGTGCGCATTGAGCAGCAACAACAACAGAAGGCGGTGGATGAGGCCGAAGAAGGGACATCAGCAGCTGCACCGGTGGACCCCATTTTGTTGGTGCATCCGAATTATGTGGGCGATGGTCGCTGATCACAGAGGAAATGATTGTCCGTCCGTCCATCGGTTAACGCAAGGATGGAACAGAATCCGATTGAATGGATTTGCCCCCAGCCCCCATTAACAATTGATATTTTGCGCCTTATCTCATGCAAATCTCGACTTTTATTATTATTATTATAAACATCGTTTTTTTTTTGTTCATTTTTTTTTCGTTTTGATTGGATGAGGCAGAAGTAAATCATAGCAATGTAAAATTTTCTTAAGTATCATTCTATGATAAAAAATAATAAAATTGCGAAAGAAATTAGTTAAATCTGACAATAAAAATTGCAAGTGCATAAAACAGTAGAAAATTGTTGACATTGAAAGCAGTATAATAATATTGCTATTTGGGCGGGGTCAGCCCTACTCGCCGATGGACAACTCGCCGATGGACAACTCGACGATGGACAACTCGCCGATGGACAACTCGCCGAAGAGGACAACTCACCGAAGGACAACTCGCCGAAGGAGACAACTCGCCGAATTAAAAATAAATAAACAGAATTTGCTGTCAACAAATTTCTCATTCTTTTTTGTGCTTTTTCTTTATCGGGGCCATAAATTCAAATTTTAATTTTGTAAAAAGGTAATTTCAAGGAAATCCGAAATATCAAAATATGTGAGTGGGTAATGCGAATGAAGAAACACTCCTCAGCGATATGTGCACTGCGAAATCATTGTAATTTTGAATTCGCAGCTTCGTCGAAGGCATCCTTTTGTGTATTTGCTGGTGAAATGGTTAGTGGAGAGGGAAGCGGGCAGTCGAACATCGCATCCATCGAAGATTAAAAAAGGCCAAATGTAAATTGGTGAATTTAGTGGGAGGGTGGGCGGGCGGAAGGATAATCTGACACAAAAGCTATGTACTGGACGACGAATCAACATTTGCCAGCACTCCCCATTCAGAAAACATTTGGAGCAATTAAAATTGCTTAGCTTGAGCGATAATTTTATGTGCTATTAGCTTTAAATATTAGCTTTTCCTATTATTTTTGCTAGCTTATTCTCCATGGCCGCGTTTATATTGTCCCAACATGGTGCCAAAAAGCTCAGCTATGACGGGCATATTTACCAAAAAATTCGGCAAAATGGCAACAACATCCACTGGAGATGCGACCATCGGACTGATCGGATGCCGGCACCAATAGTATGGATGAAGGGACAGGGAGAACTTACCATTCCGCATTCTTTGGCCGAAATAAATATACCCCCAAATCTCTCAAGAACTTTAACAGAAACTAATGAAAGGTTCATCTTCAATGACAGTGGGGCAGCAGACCCAAAACGTACGATAATTTTTGGATCGCGCACCGACTTGGCTCGCCGATGGCACCTTTTGATCAAGCCCAGAAATGTTCTATCAGCTTTGGGTGATACATGGGCTTTATTTGGGCCGGGTTTTGAACCGCTATGCAGGGATGGAACCCTTTAATTATCTTCGTGTAACCTCTCGCTAATTAAGTTCCGTGGCATTGACCCCGTCCTTAATGATGACGCCGTCGGAGAGGAATCGCAGGATAATGATGAAGAAAAGGTCGAAAATGTCGAAGATGAAGAAAATTTCGACGATGAACAAAATGCTGAATATGGAGAAAATGTGGAGGACGCTGAACAGGAATATGGAGGATTGGGAATATTGACTGCATTTAATCCGCATTCATCGCCTTTCTATCTAAAAAAAGAATTTGAGAAATTTGTTGACAGCAACTTCTGTTTATTTATTTTTAATTCGGCGAGTTGTCCTTCGGCGAGTTGTCTCCTTCGGCGAGTTGTCTCCTTCGGCGAGTTGTCCTTCGGTGAGTTGTCCTCTTCGGCGAGTTGTCCATCGGCGAGTTGTCCATCGTCGAGTTGTCCATCGGCGAGTTGTCCATCGGCGAGTAGGCACTACGCCATTTGGGCAGTTAGAATTACTAAAAGCTTAATTGAAAAACTCGCCCTATATAATGGTGGTCTTTGAATTTGAAATGTGACAATGAGTCAATTTTTTGTCCATAAAAGGAGAGTACTCGCTAAACGTAGTTCACTTTCCATCACTTAATAATTTCATTTTTCTGTCGCCAATAATCTCATTTTTCTGTGGCCACCTCTGCAACCTAATGATGTCAACGGTTCCCCAAGCAGCTGACAATGAACCAGAATATATGTGAGGAGAAACATTTAACTTTAGCAAATGCTTTTTGCTAAGCTTCACAGTAAATGCTTCGAAACATTTGCTTGAGCTTAATACTTTAATTGAACTTCAAACATGTTAGCTTAATGCTCTTAAGTCAGCTTCACTTTTCATAATGTCTTCAAATCATTTTGCGTTAGCTTAATGCTCTAATTGAAGTTCGCTTAATGCTTCAAACATGTTAGCTTAATGCTCTTAAGTCAGCTTCACTTTTCTTAATGTCTTCAAATCATTTTGCGTTAGCTTAATGCTTTAACACATCAGTGTTTTTTTACCGTACTTCACATTACGTAATGATGATGTTTAAACTCTCTAAAATTTAGCGACGCGTCCTTTGACACTTGGCTGGAGACATTGCCGTGGATTGAGAAGGAAGAAGTTGGGTTAAAGTTCGCGCTGATTAATGGCTCCTTTGACCGCGTGGTGGACGTGCATTTCAAGCATCGAAACTGGAAGCTCGGCGAGATGATCATCCACCGCCCACTGGGTAGCAATAGCCCAGAAGTGTCTTTCATGGACCGAACGCTACCAATCGCCATCACTCCGATGCCACGTGGTGTGAACGGCTTTAAATCGCTATGCATTCGGTCAGTAATGCTCTCGTGGAACTTGAAAACCTTCATTTATCATCCTTCTTTTAGATACGTTGATCGCAAAGTTATCGCATTTCTGAAGACCATGCAGCGTCTGTTCCGTAAGAAGATCATCCTGCAGTTTTCCATTCATTACAAGGAATTGCGCGCCTGGAGTGTCATGTCGCAGATGATTTGGCCGATGTTTGCTGGTGGCATCACCACGCTCCATGGCATGAAGCGGACGGACCACGCACTGCTGTGTCGACACATCTCACCCAATGTGCTGCAGAATTCTTGCATCAACCTGCGTCACATCTCGTCGTTCATGTACCCCCGCAATCGCATCGATGACTCGCCGGAACAACATCTGCACAACTGGCTCCACGAACCGCGCGCGGATGGACTCCCCAAAGTTTTGACGTTGAAATATCACAAGGAAGGCTATCGTTCTCTCTTGGAAAGCATTTCAACGGTATTTTTTTATTTTTAATTTCCCGATCTATGATCTTTGTTTTTTCATACTTTTTACACAGACCTTCAATTCGGCTAGCATGCCAGTGAACTACATGATCTACACTGTTAGATCATGCAGCGCCACAATGCCCCAAATCGACCTGCGCAATGAGAATACCGAGGAGCGCTTGGTGATGAGACGGCGCCCGGGCGGTGGTTGGTACGCTTGCAGACGCAGTATGTTGTTGACGCGCTGTCCCGAGGGGCTTAATCTGGACCAGTTGGCGGAGTGGGAACGCAATACTACCGCACAGGACGCACAGGAGGGCAGTGTAAACATTTGCTTCGAAGACTACGACATTGAGTAAGCCGGGATGAATAATGATGGCGAAATTTAGTGGTCAATTAGACATTTTCTTTATTATTTAAGGAAATCTCTGCTTGCCGAACTGTACAAATGATGTGAAGAGGAGGATTGTACGTAATAATTCAGCGAAGTGATGAGACATATTGATTATTATTGCTGTTCACATGTATGTTATTATGTAATACAATATAGGTGTACATATACTTTTGTTGTATATAACCGATCGGCCTTTGATTATATGTTATGTATGGGTTCGGATTTATAATAAACTAGTGAGACTTTATTTTGTATGAATTCAACGCATTTTATACACTGCGGCCCCGAATTTCTTAGAACACCGGACGTTTTAAGTTCCAATCTGTTTAGCGTCCTCTCTTTTGTCAGGTAAGACTTGGACATAGCCCCAACGATATATGGTCAGGGCGACCTTGGAAATACGGTTTTCTGGGTCGCTGAGCTTAAATCCGATATCCATTTTTAAGTATCGTTCCAATTTTCGTCGATAAAAAATAATAAAATTACGAAAAAATTAATTAAATCTGACAATAAAAATTGCAAGTGCATAAAACAATAGAAATTGGGATGTAAAAATGACATTTTTTGCTTTGGCGAAATTGCAACCATCCTTTTCACAGCTTGACACGCACCTAAATAAAGGATGAAAAATTGCTGTCATTTATAGAATTAATACTAAAAATCCTAATTGAAAAACTCGCCCTGTGTAATGGTGGTCTTTGAATTTGAAGTGTCCACAATGACTGATTCGAACAATTTCTACATAATAATTTAATGTAATATTTTTTAATTGTTTAAAGCCGTAATTACACCTGTATCGGCCGTCAGACTGCCCGAGTCCAAGGCACAAGTTCGGATCAGCAAAGTGTGATTGGGACTATCATCTATTTGAAGTGAAAATTTATCAGTTTTGAAGGGGGGGGGGGGTTAATTAAAGTGATTTTGGTAAAACCAAAACACATTTAAAAGATCAATGTGAAACTTACACCGATGGCCACTGACTTTGATGCAATGGTCGGCTGGGAAAAGGCCCTTTCGATTTTTGCGGAAGGCCCAGCACGGCTGCTGGAAAAGGCCCACACTGCCGTGGACGGCTGAAGCAAACAGATTAGCCTAATTGTGGAAGAGGAAATCCAAATAGCGCGTCAGGGATATACGTATTAGTCCGCCGATTGTCGAAAAAATAGTCCGGTCAAAAAAGCGGGAATTCCGGGGCCCAAAACAGGACCAGAATTCTATGACCCGCGTCCCCCTGGCCCGCGTAATTCATACAGGTGAGGACGGATGTGTTGAAGGTATCCTCACAGTTCGGATTGGACCCGTTGACCGATGAGCACACAAAACAGCCGATGGCACCGCTGGTGGGCCAAATCAGAACTGAAAAGCGGGTAATGAATGTCCAATTAATTATTTTAATTCAAAATTAATTAACCAAAATTTGCCAGAGAAAAAATGGCCAAGCGGAAGTCAATTCGGACATTGAGCCGAAGAGTGAGTCGTCGTCCATTTGTTGGCTGCAAATGCCTTTTCTTCCTCCGTCTCCAGTGACATGTGCCGACTCTCCTCTCCTCCTCTTCCATTTGGATGGAATGTTAAAATTAATGAAAAAATTAAATGGTTTTTGGTTTAATTTTAAAGAAGATAAATGGGCGGTTGGGGTCCGGGGCAGGGATGGGTCTGACGGATGCCGAAGAAGTCTGGAATTCGGACCAATACATAGAAGTACGAGCCGGTGAAAGGCATTATTGGATTGAACTTTATAGACTGAGGATATGTGTATTTTAATTGAGTGCCTGAGAATGTTTCAATTTACGGCACAAATTATGAAAGTGCCATAACATTATTGGATTTTCGAAGGAAAATTCGTTTTGAATGCTAAAATGCCGAGGATTGTCGTGGACGGGTGTCCGTCCGTGCACCACTCGACAGAAGAGCCCAGTGATTGTCTCACGGCACAAACGACTTTCGGCATTTGTTAAAAATAAGGATTAAATGTCAGATACATTTTTGACTGTGCTTGGGTAGATTAGAAAGAGAATTTGCATAAAAAAGGCCGTCCGTCCCCTCCGGCGAGGGAAGGATGAAATCGGATCTGCCAGCAGCAGATGTTCTTTCTCGTTTCTGCCTTTGTTTGAAAGGGCGGCGGTCGTATCGATCTGCCCACCTCTCTCTGTCCCTCCTCCTCTCGCCCACAGTCAATTATCAGCAATGAAAAATGTCCCAATTCCTTCCCCCCCGGGGGGATTTGGGTGTTCAAAAGACAACGGAGTCTCAGTCGTCAAATTGAAGCATGGATATGCTTTTGAGTACTCTGCTGCTGGAGAGGGTTGGCCGCACTACAAAGAAACGCGGTGAATTTGTTTGAGACAATGGCAGATGCTTATCCCCTCGGAAAACGTTAAATTCATCCAACGATAATTAATTTTCTCATGCAATTTTAATTCCGTTTTTGTGCATGGTTAATGGTTTTCCTGTTTTTTTTTTTTCAATGTTGGGTTACGGTGATTGTGCTGATGTTGCTGAGAGGAGCTTGGCCAGCTAATTTTGCGAAGAAATTTTATGATTTCCGCGGGGTTTTCCCAGAGAATTGGAGGGTTCGATTGGGGCGGGCCAAGGCATTGTCCAAATATGGCAGCGCACTTCAGCATTTTTCATGTGTTCGTAGCCTCCGGCGAAAAGTGACGCTCTCTTTTATCCCCAAATTCAGAGCACAGTGTCCTCCAAAATTGTGGCCCGAGGCAAAAAGGGAATGTGCAACGAAATAATTTCACACATTTACATTTTAAAGGGTCCGCTCTCATTTGTCAGTACAAAGAAAGAATTCTTTGGACCTGCAGCTGTTAAAAGATGTGAAAGAGAAGGCTTTGGCCATTTTGAGAGGTTTCTCCCCAAAAGCACGAAATGGAAAAAGCGAAAATTATTTGAGGCGATTGGCGACAGTTTAGCTGAAGAAATGATGAAATGGATAACGCAAGCATGTGCATCGGTACCGGTCAAAAAATCCAGTATCAGAAAAAAGCGTCAAAAAATTTATTTATTCATTTTTCTTCCAGGTTAGGCCTTGGCATGGCTTACTCTAAACAGTATAGTTCCATTCGGCATTTGCACTGTACCGGACTCTGCTAGTTTATTATCGAAGCGAATGCCTTCGTTTGCATTTTTTTTCTTTCTCTGCTCTCATCATCGTAAGAAAAGTTGAATAGGCATTCGCAAAAATAATTGGGCGATTGTGGAATTTCATGCATTTTTTTACCTTTGTACATATAAATTTGTTTCATTTGCTTTATGTTTTACATCTTTAAGGTTACCAAGAAATAATACACACTTTGTAAAATCGCAATGACCAAAAAGCGACGCAACAATGGACGCAACAAAAATGGGCGAGGCCACGTGCAGCCCATCCGTTGCACAAATTGTGGTCGCTCTTGTCCTAAGGACAAGGCCATCAAAAAGTTTGTGGTCCGGAACATTGTCGAGGCAGCGGCCGTTCGCGACATCACTGACGCGTCGGTGTACGACCGTACGATTTTTGCTTTCTTTATGATTATTTTTTCTTACCGATGCCGAGTTTATAGTTTTACCAAAAAGTGAATTAGCGCTTTTACGCGATGAGCTTAACGTTGCGAGAAACTTAATTATAAATGTTTTCGTATTAGTAAAAGCAGAATGGGCAATTTACAGAACTTATGGGTTTTGATTCCGGGTTTGGTCTGAGCTGCGTCAAATCGCTTTCTTCGCCACTTAAAACCACTAGAGGCGGACAGATTTTTCAACTTTTAGTGACGACCCAAAATATTGCCGCGAAAAGAACATTTAAATTCAATACTTGTTAATATTTTTTAAAAATATTTTCAACTTTAGAATACGCATTGCCGAAGCTCTATCACAAGTTACATTACTGTGTGTCGTGCGCCATTCACAGCAAAGTTGTGCGCAATCGTTCGCGAGAGGCGCGCAAAGACCGGAACCCGCCGCCACGCTTCGGCCAACGGTCCGTCGTGGACCGGCCGCAACGCCCGGGGGGAGCAGCGCCTGGTGGAGGTTCGTTTTCCAAAATGAAATGACGTTTAAGTGCAGTTAACGTGTTTCACTCTAAGGGTCCTTTTTCGAAGGGATGTGATTTAGACCAAAAATACGGCCAAAGGTGCGTTCTTTCCAAATCGGACAATGACTGAGAAAATGCTTTCCATTATCATAATGAATTGAATGGACAATTTTTCCCGATAAAATTTCCACGCTGAATACCTTGAATTGTGTTGAATCATAACTACCCCGTCCCCCTGGTTCATGCGGTTATCAGAGCATTCATTTGCTTTAGGCCCCGGAGGCGTTGGAGTGATGCAAACGGCGATCCGCGCTTAGAGAGGGCGGCGACAGACGAAGCGACGTTTTGTTTTGTTATTGTTCGTTTTTCTTACCTTGTCTTTGTTCAAGGAGGATAAAGTTTGTTAAAGGAACAAATAGAGACAAATTGCAGTAATTTCCATGGGCGCCAGCCGATTTTTTCGTTACAACATTTTTCATTTTTGTCGGTTAAATTCCCGTCAAAACAATCAATTAACATTTGTCCGCTTTTTATTATGGTCAATTTAATTGCCTTTTATGGTTTTCGTCATTTTTAATGTCTGACACAAAAGTGTGAATAATGGAGGAAATGCGCTGAATGAGTGTCCCTGATTCTATGCAAAAATGGTAAAACAAATTGGCATGGATTTTCATAGTTTGATCAACGAATAGTTAAAAAAGCAGTTTTGGTTACACCCGAAAATCCGAGCCACAATCTCTGATGTAGTAATAAGTAAATATGTGTTAAAAATATGACAATGCATGAACGGGGCGAGGCGTTCGATCGGCCGACGTCACATTTTCCATCACAGTCTGATCTATCGAATTACCATTGCACTCTGATCAGTCCAATCGTCATTGTCGCCATAACAGTCAGACCGGTAGTCTTGTTATCACAGTCTGATCAATCAATCATTATTGCCGCCATAACAGTCTGATCGCTTGTACAGCGTCCTTCCTCTCTATACGGCCATCCTTCACCGTCCGATCAGACCCGAATTGAACAGTCGGCGCCCATTGTGGTCACCGGGGGAGTGGCGGTGGCGACGGAAAGTCCTGGCAATTTGCTGGTCAGCAAATGGACGTTATGCGGCGCCGACTCCACCGTCAAATCGCCGCTGCATTTGTCTTCGTCCATGAAAACCAACGGCGGGGGTCGATCAATGCCTCGCAATTGCTTAACGGACTGTTCATTTTGTGGTTGGCAATTGATTCGCCCAAGGGCCTATTTTGGAAATAAATTCATGAGAGAGGCCGACTGAGCGCGACGCCCATAATGCCCTCGGGGGGAATTATCTCCCTCCCATCCTAGATACGCCCTTGATCACGTCCTGCCTCACTTTTGGCGATGCCACGGCGCCGCCCGTTGTCGCCTCCTGGGGGACGGATGTGCGTTTGTCGGCAATGCCAATGTCCGTGCCGCGGACCCCCCGGAGTCCCACCACGCCGCCAATGCCCGCAGCGCTCGACAGTCTTCCACCGGCGGCGGCAGTCGCATCGCTTGCGGTGGTTTTCTTTACGGCGCCGCCGCCCTTCCGTTTGCTGATGTGCGGGTTGTCCTGGTACGCGTTCTTCAGCTTGTACATCCTCAGCTGCGTGTACACCCTCTTCAGTTCGGCCTGATTAAGGAATTAAACGGATGCGATTTCGCGCATAAAATTCGCCGGCGTTAATCAAATCACTGACCCGAATATCCTCCGGGTTCATGTCGATGATCGGCACTTCCTGAAAGTCGATGGTGCCGTTGATCAGATTCTCGCGCATTTTGGCCAACGACGGATGTGCCCTTCCGCTGCCGCCCATGCCGGCGATGTCGCCCATCGCGCGTCGGTGCGCATTGGTGGAAATCTGCGACACAATTTTTTTTGCCACCGATTTCGAAAATTACCAAAAATTTTGGTGTTATTATGGTGGCAATGTTCACTGATATGGTGAGATGAAGCTGCAGGACGGACAACAAGAACAGCGCGTCGCGGGAGCCAATTTCGTTGAGCGAAAATCTGCCGAATTTTAGAAACATCCGATTGAATTTTAATTCAAAATTTCAGATATTTTTTTTGGTAGAAATCGGACTAACCAATTAATTGATCTCCTCGATTTATTGCACATTGAAACTAACTATCCTTGATCGACCAACCAATTAATTGGGTCATTTATAGGTCCTTTTTCGAACAATTAATTGATCAATAACAATTTGAAGGGAGGACTGATAAAATATTGACCAACCAATTTAATTGACCATTTTATTGATATTGAAATTATTTACTCCATCGTTTTTGGGAGCGTTTTCCAATAAAAATGGCCCACCGAATACAATTAAGCACCAATGAGACAGCAGCTTCAAGGGCGACAGCCAATGTGAACTGATAGCGCTCTGTCCAATTGCTGTTCCTTGCCTTATAGCCTAAAGAAAAAGTATCCGAATCTGCCAATTGTCCACTTTTTGTGCCCAATTTTGGCGATTCTCCCCCCGGCGGGGGACAATGCACAAAATGCTCACAAAATCGGATGCCAACGAGCAAAACGAGCAGTTCAATGAGCGAGAAAATGATGGTGAACTCCTCCACCGGACATTGGGGCCATTCACTTGTCCACAACGAGTCGCGCGTCCACGAGCCGGCAGACCAAGCGATGATGCATAAAAATGTTTTTAAAAAAACGGCAACAGGTGTCTGTTCCGGGGACAGTGAAAAAAGCACCAAAATGTTACCATAACCGATGAAGAGGAAGGCAAATGCCAAGTACATGATCAAGTCGAGTTCCCTGACAATGACATGCTGAGCCTTGCGGACCCGATAATCTTGCAAATTTCTTTAAGAATAATTGTTTTTTGTTTGTTCGGTGACAAATGCCCGCCGCCCCTTTTTCGGTCAAAACGACCGAACCTGTAAATTTTGAGCAAAACGGAGCCATAGAAAAGAGTGAAGCCGAGTTGCCGACCAAACATGGACAGCCAACAGCTCCATGGCACGTGCAAAGGCCACCCGAGCAAAGGCTGAGAAGGAAATGGCATTTTTGAAGGCAAAAAACAAAATCAGAGGAATTTTTGGGGCGGGACATTTACCAGGGAAAGGGTCCGAATTCCTTGGGTTTTTACTGATTGAACAATTTTTACAAAATCTCGCTATGCGACCAATAAAACGACCAATTAATTGATCAAATATTTTGGTTGGTCCGGGTTTCCGATGTCTAGAACTATACATTCCAATTTGATCGATGTAAATAAAAAATATAATGAATTCGAATTGTGCATACAATGGCATAAAGAATGATGGCACCACCGAAAAAAGGCTCAATGAGTGCCCAACTTCTGTCGTGCTGTTGTCGACGAAGTTTGAAGATGGCCAACTGAAATGTATTAATATATGTACTGCTTGAACTCCTGTTCTGTTCGCCGTGGACTTGCCCCAATCATAAGGGCGCAAAAGCACACGCAAATAGCGGAAATGATGAAGAAAATCTGTTGGAGAAGAACCCATTCGGGACGGCACCAAACGTCGACGGCGACGCCATGCGACGACGACGACGACGGGACGGAGGAGGAACAGCACGAACGGGCGAACACGCGGACACCGCCGTGCACGGAGTATGAGCACTGACAAGAACAGAGAGGAAAGCAATTAATTGAATTCGCTTTAAAGTTGGGTAATGGATCGATCTATTGATCTGATCAAATCATGCTGACAGATAATCAAACCAACAGATCAGCCAGCCAACTCTGACTGATCAATCGATAAATCAAAATTCAAATCATTTTGATTTGCCCACATGGGTTTGGCAGTGCGAAAGTGGGCACGCGTCCAGCGAAAGGTCGGACGGAAGTGCAATTTGGAGGAATGACTGGGCAATGCTGGTGTGGTACACGGCGGACGGAGCCCAACGGGGGCTTCCACCCAAACAGTGCAATTGGAATCCGAGCACAGGCTGCGGCGACACGGACGTGGCGAAGGGCGAATGTGCCGTGATGGTCGCGTTGGGTGGAAGAGCTTAAAATTTTGGAGGGAAAATTTGTTTGATTTGGGGAAGAATTGTGCCCCGACATTTTTAGAATTCTCGAGCCATTCCCGACAAATTTAGTGGTTCCCGATTTTCTGCCTTCGAAGGTCGGGGTGAAACGCAATTTTGGAGGGAGAGAGGCAGAAAGGGAACAGAGTCCATGGCCTCTGATCAGATTTCCTGGATCAGGCAAATTCGGCATCTGGTGAATTAGGCCCGACGATCACCGTCGGCTTTTTCCAAGGTCTCGTTTTAACAATTTAGCATTGATTGTGAAAAAGCCGACCATATTGTCGGTCTCTGATCAGTACGAAATTGTTTTTTTTTCACATTTTTTTGCAAATTTTCGCTGGGTCCAAAGAAACAACAAAATTCAAAAAGGCAACTGCCATTTTGGCGGTACCTCTTCCGGAAGTGGCCAAATAAGTGTGCTTGGAGAACAGTTGGGCCATCATCAGCAGAAGGCCTCGTTCGGTTGTGGTGCTGCTGTTGTCGTTGTCCCCTCTTTTGTGGTCCGTCCACCGCCGCAGCGATTCATTCAAAAGTCGCTGTACCAGCGGACCTTCCACCGTTCGATTGGGGCGACATGGCCAAACGGCGTCCAATTGGGCAAACGGAAAACAAATGCCACAGATACAACAAATAAAAAAGTGCCGAAAATGCAACATTTTGCCGAAATTAGGGGCCTGAGGAGGGGACGGGGGGTCAAAAATTTTAACAAAAAACCAAAAGAAATATTTTTGAAATTTTTGCCAGCCAAGTACCCCCTCTAAAAACAAAGTGATCATTTTGATTGACCGACTCACCAATTCCCGAATTTGGGGTGACGATGTCGCCGAGGCGGATGCCTTCCTCCGACGGCCCGCCGCCAGCGACGGTTGGTCGGGCGAATTGCTGCCCGAGGGAATGTTTGTGCCGTCGTCGGAAGGATCGGACTTTAAAACATTTAAATTATCCCCAAAAAAATTCCTAAATTTTACAGCGCCTACAGGCATTATGTGCTGCTGCTGCTGCTCTTGTTGTGCGAAACTGTCCACCTTGTCTTCATCGGCTTCATTCATTGCCCCCACCAGCACAAGCAAAAATGTGCCAATTGCGGCGGCTGCAAAGCCAAAGGGACGGCGCCGATGCCCTTGGGGCATTTCCCGTTAAATTAGCCGCCTTAACATTTCCGCGCTTTCGTGGAGTATTTTAAACAATTTTATCTAAATTATTTTGGGTGTATTGATTCAAATTATTATACAATCGAAGTTAAAATGACAAAAGGGTCCAAAATATTTGCGTGTCCTCGGAAATTCCCTCGGGGGCTTTATGCCGTGGAGGGAAACACTTCTTATAATTGTCGACTGGCGGGCGGGAGGGGATGAAGAAAAAGTGGGCGACGATTGAAAGTCCCGCGGGAATCCTTTGTTTGGTGATAGCCTTTCCCTCCCTTTTTGAAAGTGCCGCGGGGGAACGAATGGCCGCCGCAAGTCAATGCCGCCGGTGCCATTACATATTGGCAAAGGCATTTCAAAGAGCAGACATATAATGAAATTCAAAATTATTCAATTCAATATTTTTGCCGCTTTAATTCATTATGGCCTTTTTTTTGTCTGGCATTATTTGGTTGGCATTTTAGTGCCCTTGGGGCATTTAAAGGAAAGAATGTCTCGATTTTTCGGAGGCCAAACGGAGATTTGGGCCATTAATCTCCCCATATTTTCCTGGGCATTTTGTGGGGCTTTCGGAGGGCAATTAATTGTTTGCCTTTTGCATTTCCATCCGTTCACGCACAATTTCCGCTTTAAACAATTTGGAAAATTTAAAGTGGCCCATTTATTTGCCTTTGCAACAAACTTCACATTTGTGTAATTTATTTAAAACTTTAAACAAAGAAAAAACGTAAATTAATTCAATTAATTTGAATTTTTATAAACTAAGCTAATTATTTTCTTTTCTTCCTTTGTGGGGTTTTCGGACAAAATTAGGCGAATTTGCCGTCCGTTTTGGCCAAAACATCCAATAACAGCCAAATGTGGTTGAGATTGGCTCTATTCGAATCCCATCATAAAATTCGACGACAATTTGAGACGACATTTTCTATCGCAAATATAAATAATTATAAATATTATTATATATTTGTTTTAAAATGGATGGATGGAATTGATGGCTTTTGTGTTCTCCTTCATTTGTCTCTTTTCCCCCGGGGGAAAGAGCGAGCCACAGCAAAAATGAAATAACTTTTTACAATGGCCCCGGAGGGTAAAACTGCAGTGTGCCGAATTTCATCACGGAATGGCATAATTGTGGAGACAGAAATTTGCTGCCGAATAGAATCATCGACTTTTGGCCCATCGGTGGCATCGGCGAAAAACGTAAAATGAGCCCACGGGGGCTGTGCTGCTTCCTCAATGGCGGGCGCTTCCGTTAAAGACCAAAAATAAAATTTGTTTGCCAACCCTCCTTTTTTATTTGGTACAATTCGTCCCCGGAGGTGTCATCGTACGGGCAATTGATGAAGGAAGGTTAAGGGATGTTTGACATGATTTATTTTTAATTCAATGCTTTAACAAGTCAACAAATGTGTTGCTCTATGCTTATTTTAATTTGTCCATTTTTAGGATGGAAATTAAAATTTGTATTTTGGGCACCTTAACGCCGGAAGCAACAAAGAAGAGGGTGAGAGGAGAAATCGAGAGGGGGGAGGAAAGGGGAGAGAGGAGGAGTGCAGAGAGCGGGAGGGGGGAAAAGAGGAGGGAGGGCGAGGAAAAGGGAGGGAGTCGGAGGAAGAATGGAGGGGCAGAGAGACGGGAGGCTGGGAGAGCGAAGAGGGAGGTAGGGAGCGGGAGGAAGAAGGGATAAAGCTAGAGAGGGGAAGGAGAGAGAATGGAGGCAGGGAGACAGCTCTCTATGCTGTGAGCAATGATTGGCATATGGCTACACGCGCCAATGTGCCATTGTCCGATGCTTTTCTCTGTCAATTGACGTCGAGGCGGGCACGGCACAAATATTCCATGCAAAAGAATCAAGCAAAGGGATATGAGCAACGGCAGCATCGGCTTGTTCTGCTGGTCAGGAGGAGCAGAGGCATTTACCGGGAAAAGAAAGAGGAGGGAAGGATCGGCGGGAAGAAATGAGAAGACAGGGAATGCCATAACAGGGAAAAGAGAGGGGGAAGAGATGAAAAGGAAGGAAAAGCGGAAGGAGAATATGGAAGAATAAGCCATAAGGAGATAGAGTAAAAGAAGCAAACAACAGCAAAAGGAAAGGCACCGCTCTCCCAGCAGCAAGCGCTCGCCATGCTAACCCCTGGAGGGATTTGCTCAGGAGCGACAGCAGACACAATCCATCCATCCATTCACATCACTCACTCTCATGGCCAAGGGCCAAGCCAAGTAGGCACACGAGAGATGAGAGAGGGGATGAGGGACTGAAAGGCACAAGTTGAACAGACAGACAGCAGCAGATAAGCATTCGATTGGCTCAGAATGAGACGAATGCGAGTGACAATGGAGGGGAGGGGGCGGGGGGTGGGGGAAGAAGTTGGGCAAATGAGAGGGAGGGAAAAGATGAGGACGAAATGAACGGGGGGAGGGAGGGGAAGAAATAAGGAAGATGATGATGGAAGAGGGGATTAATGAACGAAATGAAGCGGATGGATGGGCGATTGAAGCAGTCGTAATAATAGAGGGAAGAGAGAGCATATGAATTGAAGAGGGGGGAGGTGAGCGATGGGAATTGAAATGAATGAAAAAGCACAGCAATTATGAGGGAAGCGTAATAAAGTGCCAACAGGCAAAAGATGAGGAAGGAAGGAAGGAAGGAAGGAAGAGGAGAGTGGTAGGATGACAATGGATGAATATGAGTGCGAGAAATTGAGGACAGAAAAAGCCATCGGTCGGATTAGGGGGGGAGGGGAAAGGAGAGTGGTCGATCGGTTACCACAGCTGTGCTTGAAGCAAAAAAATAATGGATTTTGATTATATGCATGGCTTTTCAGTCGAAAGAGCTTTTCTCTTTCCGCGGCGGATGGGCCAAATGATCGGCAGCAAAGAAAGGGGCGGGGAAAGCACGCAAATAATCATCTGATCGCATGTAATGAATGGATGGAATTTTTTGTTGAAACTAACGCAGTTGGGGCGAGAAATCGGTCGGGAAATATGTAATGAAAAATAGTTAAATCGGCAAACAAATTTTTTTTTTAAATTTAGTTTTGCCGTATGGAAAATGTTAAAAGCAATAAAATTAAATTAAAAAATCATTTCTTTTCTTTATTAAAGGTCTGTCTAAACTCAATCTGCTAAAATTTCGCCACACATTCAACAAAAGTTTGATGAAAAAAAATATCAACAAAAACAAAACTGAATGGTAAAATAGCAATGAGTGAACGAACGAATTACAAAACAAACGAACGATTGACGGTGAAGCAAAAAACAAAATGGCAATAGAAGACGTATTTTTAGTTTCTTCATAATTCTCCAAAAAGCATCACTAACACTGTATCAATCGTCAATTAATCAACGAAAAACAAAACACTGAAATCCCATCCGAATATTCAACAATAAAATAACAATCCGTTGAGGTGAAATGAACGATGAAGGGATGAATTTGGGCGGCGGTAAGATGAGCGGAGAATGGTCGGCGGATGAGCGAATCGGATGAGGGGGATTAAGGTTGTTGTTAGTGTGCTGGCAGCAGAAGAGCCCCTCTCCGCGAACACAGCCCCGGCTGGTTCAGTCTCGCCGCCCCTTTTGTCACAACGAATGAATGAATGGACTGGCGGATGGAAGGAGTTCCGCTAGGAGAGAAAGTTGAGCATGGACGAAGCACTGCAAATGAATGGAAAACAAATAGAATTCACAAGTAGTTAATAAATGATTAACAATGAAAAAATAAATAAAAAATGTCAAAGGTTTTGAAGACATTTTCTGCGGGCGTTAAACCAGCAATCGAACGGTCAATAAATGTCATCGCGACAGCAGCGGCACTTACTATTGCATGGCGCGGACTGTCGGATGGGGAACGGCCTCAAAACTGTGCACTTTGGGCGGGTACAATTCGTCCCCAGTGAATGTGATGAAAGCGCCTTTGTTGCCGATAGTGTCACAACTTTTCAAGAGGGAATTATTTAATTATAATTGTAAGATTTGAAACTGGGTCGTTAAATCACCGGAGGGCGAGTCATTAAAAAGAAAAGACTAATGGACCAAAAATATAAAACTCTATTTTGTAAGAGAATAATTTTTTTGTGGACAAACGGTGGGCCAAAAAAAAACAACAACAACAAAACTCACTAATTCGGTGCGCTGAATATTGTCCAACACTTTCCCTCGTGGTGACTTTCGTATCCGTCCGGCTTCACCTCATGACTTCTAACAACATAAAAAAGCACAACAAATTCTTATATAATGTCCGAACATTTCTTCACCTGACAACATAAAGCAGGTCATTGTCTGCCAAAAAGCGTTCCGTCACATCCGGACCAAACTGAATGCCAACGCCGCGTTTGGAGGGCGAATGACCGGGCAATTCCTGCGGGTCGGACCTAAAAATAATGAGAAAAAATTGGCTAACTCAATGTATTACAACGACCTTGCTGAATTACTTACCATAGCAAATCACACATTATTCCCTCCTCCGGCGGCTGCCGATTCCGGTTGGTTTTTCGGATCTTAAAAATGGAAAATTTGTTTCGAAAGTAATGAGAACAACAGACCATTTCCAGGGTAATGCCTTCCTCTTTGAATAAACCGCCGTGACAAACCTTAAAAAGAAAAAGAAATTAATCAAAAAATAAAATATTGTGGTGTAAAACTAACAAATATTTTTGAGTTAATCACATGACACAATGGGAGAAAGTTGAAAATTTCAGTGAAAATCTCAGCCATCTGCGAAATAAGGGAGAGAATTAAAAATGAACAAAATTAAATGGACGGACCTTTGCACTGTATTTACTCTTCACTTCGCCCTCAAAGCCGTACATTTTGTTCATCACATCGCTTTCATGGTTGCCCCGGGACATGAAGAAATGGTTGGGAAACAGCAATTTGAAGCCGAACAAAGTGAAAATGGTTTCAACAGAGAAAGAGCCCCTTAAAAACCAACATAATAAATAATTTAAAAAAACCCCCGAAATAAAAAAACGAAGGACCTGTCAACAAAGTCGCCGTTGAACAGATAAGGGTTGTTTTCGGAAGGGAAGCCATTGATTTCGAAAATGTTACACAAATCGTAAAATTGACCATGCACCTAAATAAACCACCTTGACAATCATATATAGACCATTTTATTTCCTTTTTGCACCGACAAGAGAACTCCAATTTCAGCCAAGCAAACCCATCTCTCCCCATTAAAAAAAAACTTTTTGGCATAAAAAACGAAACAAAGCGTACGTCTCCACAAATGGTAAATTTTTGTCTGTCAGGCACTGTGATGTCAACCAAAGATGGCAATTTGATGAGAAATGTTCGGATGGCAAGCAAAATCTGAAAATTAAAACAAAAAGTGAAAGATTCAATGCCTGTGGACAAATAAATGCACACTTTGTACGCGTATTTTGTGTGCAGCTTCTGCTGGTCCTTAAATGTGGAGATCATCTCCTCCATAAACTCGACGCTGATGTTCCCATCCAAACGGGGCCCCGAATAGTCACTTTCGACAACTTTGTGGGGAAAAAAAAATTGTTTAAGTTGCCCTTCAAAAAATGCGCATCAAAAGCCCAGAGGAGTTGGGGGAAGAGATATTATCCGGATCCTGTTTTTTAAACATATGAATTAAATGGGCTGAAAGATACCGAAATCTTCCAACTTTATGGAGTCGGACACGTTGCTGTGCTCCGAAGCAATTGCTTTTTCCCATGCAATTCTCCGCACCTAAATGGAACATTCGGTCTGCCTGTCATCAAATGGCGAACTAAGAAAAGTCACCGTTTCCGGGAAATTACCATTTTTTGGCACGCCTCAAATTTGGCTTGTGCGTCTTTGTTTCCAGGACACATCTTTCGAACCTAAATTCATGTATCATAAAAATCTTGATACGGGAAGTAGTTTACTGTGAAACGTTCAAGAGATCAAACCAATTTAGTTCAGCCGTATTTTTAAAATTAAATATTAAAGCTTGCCAAATCGTAGTCGACCAGCGCCAGTTTGAACTTGCTGAGTGCCATGTTTGCAGATGCACGTCGGTAATACGCCTTCACATAAGTCGGGTCCAATTCCAACGCTTTGTCAGCATCCGCCAAAGCCAACCCGTACAGCTCGCGTTTCAAATAAGCGAAGGAACGGTTGCCATAATAATGCGCCATCGTCGGGTCCAATTCTATGCACCTGGAGTAAAGTTCCGACGCCACGTCGTACACTTCGTCTAAACTATTATGAATAATTAAGGAGATTCAAGACATTTAAAAAATACTATAACACAGCCGTAAAGGCAACAAAATCAGGCAAATTACCGAACCTTTGAAGAATTGGTTGGCCCTCTCTTTCAGCGCGACTGCCAATTCATTGGCGTCCGTTATGGTTGCCTCACAACTATTTACCACATTTAATGCCCGTTGCTCCGCAGTCATTGCACAATCAAAGCAACAATTTTGAGTAGGATAAAATTTAAGTGAAGAGAGATCAAAAAAGAGCTAACAATTATTAAATTAAAAAAATGGATGAAAAATTAGTTGGACTGCTAAATGAGCCATTCGAGCAGCAAAAAGCGGAAAGACACTTCCAATTTACAAATCTATTAATACTTCGAAAAACAATGAAACAATTTGACGATTTCAGAACAATTCCTCGGTTCCCTTCTGTTTTGGCGTGCTCTGCTCAATTTTCTGCTGTCCCTTCTCTCTGAGCACAATGTGTTCGTGATAAAGCTCTTCAGCCTTGCGCATTTCAGCCAAATATCGGACAACTTTTCTCTGTAAAAAATATAAAAAATAATACAATTTCATTAAAAAAATTCAAGTGAAATTCATACGCCCAATTCCATTTGTTTCAGTCTCCTTTTAAATTCCGATTCGGTGGTAAAGGGCAGTCGACGACCATCGACAAAACTGAAATCAGCCCCTCGCTCCAATGGATTGACAGCAGGACTTTGGTAAATACTGAAAGATTGAACAACGGCAAATTTTAAATACGCAAATATTGTAACTTACGGATTTTTCCACCATTGGGGTGCGATGCGATAATTGCTGCTGCTGGTGCTTTTCATGCATTTAGTAATAACTAACGGATAAAAATTTTTCATAATCTTTGGGATGAGATTTAAACGCCAAACGACTGCATAAAAATCGCAGTTGTAAGTCTTTACCAACTAATTAACGATGAGGCATTTTTTAATTTTTAGCGATTCATACATATTTCATAAGCTCGTGAGAAAAAAAAATTAAAATTGAATTTGTTACGAGGAAAAAATTAAATAAGATTTGTATCTTTCAATTTCAAATAAATCAAAACCACTAAATTTCAAAAATGGATTTCAAGTTCTGACACAAAAACCTTAATTTTCAGACTTGAACATATATAATCTATTATGGATTTCGTAAAATCCTACGGCGGCGGTTCTTCATCGTCGGACAGCGAGGAGGAGTTGTCCACAGTGCCCTCATCATCCAATCATGACAAATTGCTTGCTTTAAGCATTCCGTCCGTCAACCTGACACCAAATGTAATCGAACAGCGTAACGTGCAACAGGTGGCGGCTGTGGACCCGAAAACTAAGGAGCTGTACCATAACCCGCGCTACCAAGAACTATTCATGCCTGAAGTAATCATTTTGAAATTGATTCGAGTGTTAATTTTTTTTTCAAATCTCAAAATGATGTTTCATCTTAATCACAGAGTGGCCCACACAATCCGTTCAAAAGTGAGCGACAACGAGCGCCGAAGAACACATTGACCGGCTTTGTGGAGCCAGCGCATTTCAATGCTTTTCATTTTGAACGCTCCCTGCGCTCCTATGACACGCTTGGCTATGCGGACAATCCGACGGCGGACGTAGCGAGCGCAAAGTTTGTTGGCGATGTCGGACAAGCAAAGGAAAAGAGCGGCGAGTCCCTCTTCGAGTCGGTGAAAACTGGTGGACAGAAGCGCAAGCGCGTGCTTAACTACAACTCGTCTGACGTGGATGGGTACACTGGTGAGTACAAGACATTTCCAAAATAATGTTACAGATTAGAATTCTTACAAATTGGGGTTTCCTAATTAATTGGAGCGGATCAGAAATAAAAATGACATCAAATTTGTGGACCCGGAAGTTCATTTCTTTTCCATAAATTATCAAAATTCCCGGCCATAGTGAGAATTCATCCTCGTCCTATTTATGACAATGCATTTTATGCAGGCCCTTGGGCAAGGTTCGAGGACGAACGGACCATCGCCCGTCCGGACCCGGAGTTGCAGAAAGAAATGGACGAAATCACGCGAAAACGAAAGCTGAAAAGTCGCGCTGGCCGAAGGGCGGCGATTGCGGAATTGCATTTGGCGGAAGAGAGTACCAAATTGCACAGTACGTACTTTTATCATTCTTTAATTTTTTTTTTTTTTTTCTCCAATCTTACTCAACCTTTTCTTTGCTCACAGTTAAAGACGACACCGACTATTTGGGCCGTTCCTTTATGGAGCCGCCGAAGTACACGGGCACCAATCTGCGCGAAGATTTTGTGCCCGACCGCTGTTACCCGCCCACCAAACAGGCGCACACCTACAGCAGTCACACCAAACCGGTGACCGCCATACGATGGTTCCCGCGCAGTGCGCACATGTTCATCTCCTGTTCCATGGACGGCAAGGTCGTGAGGGAGTTGTTGAAAAATGAAAAGATGATTGTAATTTGAATAGCTATTTAAGGTTAAATTGTGGGAAGTATACGGAAATCGTAAGCTGATCCGTACTTACACGGGGCACAAAGTGCCGGTGAAGGACATTTACTTCAACAGCGCCGGCACTGAATTTCTGAGTGCTGCCTATGACAATTATATCAAATTGTGGGACACGGAAACTGGTGAGTGTTTGCTGTTCAGTTTAGGAACCATTTTAGTCTATTATTTGACGTTTTTGTCGCACTTTAGGCCAAGTGAAAAATCGCTACACAATTGGAGGCCATCGGGCGTATGTGGTCAAATTCAACCCGGACGACGACAAGCAAACTATTTTTATGGCCGGGATGTCCAACAAAAAGATCATCCAATGGGACACACGGACCGGCGAAGTTGAGCAGGTGGAAATGGAGAGGGTTGGGGATTTAATTGTATTTTCTTATGACCCAAGAGTTGTAGAATTAGCAACAATTTATTTCCAGTTTATTTCAACTAATTATAGTTCCAAAATCGGTTTCTTTTTGCGGGCATAGAAAACGTTTCTAAAATTTGCACACAAAAATATAATATATGTGGAACAATACATCAAGTAAATATTTGGATTTGAAGGAATACGACCGGCATTTGGGTCCAGTGAATTCAATCACTTTTTTCGACAAAAATCGCCGCTTTGTCTCCACCTCAGACGACAAATCACTTCGCATTTGGGAGTTCGGCATTCCGGTTGACACCAAACTCATTCAACACGCCGGACTGCACTCCATCCCTTCGATGACCAGGGCACCCAATGGTCGCTTAGAAACGCATCAATTATTGCATTAATTCCGCCTTTTTTGAAAACAGAAAAATGGATTGTTGGACAGTCAATGGACAACCGAATTGTTCTTTTCCAAATTGTAGACGACAAATTGCGATTTGCGCGCAAAAAAGTTGTCTTATAGTATAAGTAATATTTATTCCAATTTTACAAATTTTAGGCATTTCGTGGTCATAACACCGCGGGGTACGCTTGTTCGACGGATTTTTCGCCCGAAATGGGGTTGCCTAATTATTCGTCTAATTCTGGGGAATAACATTTCATTCAGTTTCCTCGCTTCCGGAGATGCGGACGGCAAAATTACAATGTGGGACTGGCGAACGCACAAAATTGTGTCCACGTGGAAGGCACACGACAATGTGTGCATTTCAACACTGTGGCACCCACACGAAAAATCGCGGATGATTTCCTGTGGGTGGGACAACGTAATCAAAATGTGGGTCTGACGTGAGGACAGATGGATGAACAACCAGAGAAAAGGAAAGAACTAAATTTGTATTTTTGTTACAATACAATCTATTTCCAAATGAACGATAAAAAGCCCATAATGAAAGTAAGCAAATGGAAAAGAAAGCTTCGAAAGACCTTTTGTGCGTAGTGAAAATTAATGTGGAAATTAAATACAGTTCGGCTTCCATTCATTCAATCCCTTCCTATTGGTGTATGTCGCGTTGGTTATTGTCCTCCCTGTTGAAGCGAGTTATAACTGTGGGCGACGTCGAGCGGAAAAACTAGATAATTTCTCACAACATCTTTGGTGTGTAAAAGTTCTTCTTTTGTCGACGTTATTTTTACATATACAAAAACAACATTACAACACAAAATCATCTTTCTTTTCGGGTAAATTGACTTGCACAGAAAGAGTCCATTCTTCGGGGCAAATCAAGGCTAAACAAAAAGTTGAACATAGACAGCAGATATAATGAATTTATAAAAGATATACCAAATGAACAAAGTGCGTTGTGATCAAGTTGTTGAGCTGCTCCAAATGTGCTGCTTCATCATCTTCCTGCAGCGGTTGGTTGGTAATGTCGGCCATCGGTTGTGGCGGAATAATAAAGTCGGCCTAACAATCAAAAAATATTTTGTATTTAGGACTCTTTCAGTTTCAAAAATATCGTACGTCGTCCTCGTCGTCTAAACAGATTTGCGGCGCACTGATCGGCACAATCGTTTTTGAGAGAAGTTCATACTGACGAACCATCACGCGAGTGCCGGTACCGTCGTCATTGAGGCGCAGTCGCAAATATGCTCTTTTCAATGCTCGTTCGGCCTCGATGGATAGCTGAATATGGCGAGTCAACAAAAACGAGCAAACTCGAAAATTGAAAAGTCCAATTCAATTTCTTAACCGAAATTTGCAATGCCAACGCAGAACGAACAAGTTCAAGCGAAAGGTTGCTGGACTGAAAAGTAAAAATCAAGAATAAAAACAGGGAAAGCACCATATCAAGATAAAAAGAAAATACAAAAAGTCCAAAAGTTGAGAATCATTACATTCCGAATTGTTCACCTGCTCCACCGACCACCACGTCTCCATTTCCTACACGTCGGGCGACAGCGAATCCATATTCGGTTGGACTGACTTCTTGGTGGGTGAAGGTGAAGTCCGGCAAACTTAAAAAAGAGAGGATAGTAGGAAAGTTACTCAGGCCGCTGGAAATCGTCGCCACAATAGGCGAGTCTCTGCGCCCCAATGATTCGGTAGTCAACGTGAAGCGGAGCGTTATCAAAATGCACCGATGCCTTGGTCATGTACTCATTATAACTAGCCGAAGTGAGTCCTTCGGTGTTGTGACAATTGCGGGTCGGCAATTGCGGACGACGATTGTATATATAATAATTTTTAAAAATTCTTATAAAGCTTTTACTACTAAAATATTAACTAGTATTTTTTCTATTCGTCACAGAAGGATGCCTAAAAATGATCTACATACATAGAAAATGCTTGAAACGGAAGGACAAATTGCAATTTGATAAAAAAATAACGAGAAAATGATGCCGCAATTAAGAGGATGGTTATCGTATTCAACGAAATAAAAAGAACAGATATTGGAACATTTTAGGAAATTACAAAATAGACTAGCTAAAATATTTGAAAATTACAGACAGTAAAATAAACAATCAAAAGGGCATTACAATTACAGACTAGCTGGTAAAACATTGACAATTGTGGACAGTAAAATAAGCGAATTGACAATTGTGGACAGTAAAATAAGCGATAATCTAATTAAATTTAATGGCACCCTTCCATGACGAATAGAAAATACACTAGTTATTATTTATGCTAATATAAAATTAAATTAATATATATACAATCGTCGTCCGCATTTGGCGCGTCCGCAAATGTCGTACCGCCAGTCCTTCACCCGTTCGTTGTGCTCTTTCAAAACGGTCGGTGCCATAGCAGTCACAGTGATAATGTCCTACACAAAAAATAATTACTCGGCTCTGTGTCAGTTAACGAAAAATAATGCGGAACAGCAACTTACACGAGACTGATTCGGCGCCTGCTGCGTGCCCTTTAACCGTTGACCATCCCGAACAAAGCACAGCTATAAAGTTCAGTAAAAAAACCCTAGTGATCAATTTTCATTGGACCTCCATACAAACTGAAGTAACCTTGAACGCTGATGTACCCACTGGTGTGAACAAGAAAACTCACAAACCGACAAGCACGCCCGTCACGAGGTTGCTCTCCTGTCTCACAAGGAATACTTTCGCCTTTTCCAAAACGCACATGCTAGGTATATGTGGAAGATGAACTAAAGAAGTAAATATAATGATTAAGTTCGAGAACAATAACAAAAATGGTGAACTTTTTTCGCTTGGATGACAATGCCAGGTGTCATATTTTCAGCGCCCTGTTCACCTAAATAAGTCGGAAATATTATTTGAAATAGAATATTTCAATATGCGCCGGGCAATGTTGTAATCGACCACATAGAACATACGATCAAGAAGGTCCAAAATGCCGGCTGACCGGGTTGTCGTTGGTGTCCAACAGGACAAAGAACAAATCGAAGCGGGACATGAGCGGTGCGGACAGTGCGATGTTGTTGCGTAATGGCTGCGACCTGTCGTATTTGCCACCGATTGGATTGGCTGCTGCGAGGATGGAGCAGCGCGCGTTCAGCGTCGCTTTGATGCCCGCCTTGGTGATGGAGAT
>JAKKIK010000596.1:0-27000 GCA_024500135.1 Heterodera carotae | reverse complement strand
GGCCGGGATTTAAAAAAAAAAAAAAAATTCGGCAAAATGCGCCGCCCCCAAAAAACCCCCGGCCTACCCGAAAACACCCCCCCCCCCCCCCCCCCCCCCGGACAGAGCCAGGCCCTCGCCGAAACGTCCCAAGACGGACGGACCATGACCCACTAAAACGAGGCCACCGCCAACCCATTCTTTTTTTTTTGGAATTAATTCAGAACCAACACTTTACCAGACTCACTCGCAACAAGTTAGTTTCCTGGTCCATTTCGTACCCTGAATCCCTTTTTTTTTGCACAGAAAAATGCTCGACAGCGCCAAGCCGGCGGTGCCGTCGCTGCCGCTAGTGGTGCCAATACCAACGACGGTGGCATTAATGGGGAACCGTCGACATCGTCGGCGGATGCGGTCACTGCCACAACGGCACAACCACGACGACAGTATAAGCCACGCCAGCAGGGGCGCGAGGTGAACAATTTGCTGATGGAGGCCGGCTGCATGGGCGGCATGGCCATCGGTGCGCGCAAGCGGAAACCGGTGACCAAATACGGTGGGTTGCTGCATTGAAATTCTCGAGTTTTCGACCCGAAAAAAATTCTTGGGTTTTTCTGAGTCTCGGGTTTTTATTTCCTTTTTTCTTGGCATCCGTATTCATATTTTTCAGGTGACGTGGAAATGGATGTGGACAAGCTGAACTTTGACGAGGAGGACGAAGAGGAGGAGGGGGAGGAGAAGCGGCAGGAAGAGGACAGTGACGACGACGGCGACATGGTCACACAGAGGCCGCAGCAACGGCAACAAAGACATGACGATGATGATGATTCGGGGCAAGATGATGATGACGAAGAAGACGAATATGACGAAGGGATGGACGATGACGACGATGCCGCCGCCTCCAACGACTTGGAGCAGTACGCGTACACGCCGCACTATTTGCGGGAGGCAAGCACACGGCAGCGCAAGCCGGTGACCAAATATGGCGGTGAGTGTGCTTTCAGGGCTTCAGTGTCAACTCAATGAAAGTTAGATTTTTTTGATCCTCTGACATGTTTTTCTAGCCCCTAACCCTGGAAAAAAAAATTTGAAAAATTTCCAAGCGAAAACACAACTCAAGTTGCCTTCTTAGGAAGGCTCACCTTTCCTGGCATCAAACAACATGCAAGCAGAGCAGCCAATGCATTCATTCCTTTTCAGGTGCTGCCGATTCTGAGATGGACGAATTGAGCATTGATAATGAGGAGGAAGAGGAGGAGGAGGAGGCGGAGGCAAAAGAGGAACAGCGGGAAGAAGAAGAGAAGGAAAAGAGAGAGGAGGAGGAGGAAGAAGAGAAAGAGGAGCAAGTGGGGAGAGAGGAGGAAGAGAAAGACAACATGCAAAAGGAGCATCAACAAGCGGCGGAAGTGAACACCGACGGCGACGGCCAATGCTTTTTAGACGTTGAATAGCATTAAAATTTGACTCACAAATTGCGCTAAATTATTATCATTATTTTGTTTTTTTTTTCTTTTTGATTGAATGAATGGAGGTGATCCAGCAGCAAGTTGCAAAAGCGCCGCGATTAGCTATATCCACCGTTGTTATAATTTTTCTCACAAAATATTGAAATCCCCCATTTCCCCCAAATTATGCGCGAGGATGTAACCCGGATGCCTAAAGATCTCGATAGGACATAGCCTGTAAATAATTGTTTTTCGTATAGATTTTGCTCTAATATAACCCCGGGGGTGCTTCTAAATGGCGGCACAAAAAAAGTCAGGGACCTAAAAAGGGCCTGGAAATCCGGGTTCATCCCCGGGCGCACTCGCGCGCACATTTCCCTTTTTGTAGCCGATGATAACGAAATGTTCGCTGGCAATGAATGATTGCATCTCATCCAATAAATCGAAAAAATGACATCATCATGCATGTTTTACATATTGACAAATTTTTGTGCAAAAAATTACAAAAAAATGGATATGCGAGATCCGGCGGATAATGAATGAATGGATGAATATTTTGTCAGTTTGGTTGATTGACACTGTTATGGAATGGGAACCGGGACGAGGTCGAAACTTGGCCGAATTTGGTTGCCTGCATTGAGCCAAAGTCGAGCAGTCGCATTTTTTTCGGCGATTTTCGGTCTCATTTACTCGACAGACAACTCTAATATTGAAAACGAGGTGAGGCAACACCGTTATCTTCTTTAATAAACATGCCGGGGCTTCTATTTTTCAGTGTCCACCGAAGCGGGGAGGGGGGGGGGTCTATTGGAGAGGGGCACTTCAAAATTGGGTGGATTGGAGACCACCAATTTTCTCTTCAAATGGAGGGGGCGGGGGTGTTCTAATAGAGGAGGGGTTAAATTGAAGTGAATTCCTAGAGGACTTCAAAATGAGAGGGGCAGGGGTTCTAATGGAGTCTTAGTAGAACTTCAAATGGAGGGGGGGGGGGGTGCTATATTAAAGAAGAAACGGTGGCAAAAAAACAAATAACAATTTTGGCATGGGCAATGAACAACACCGGAACTGAGTGGCCATTTCGTCGCGATCGATCGGTCGCCCCAATTGTTACGACTTCCAAAAGTGGCAAAGCAATGCCGACGCTGCAAAAGCAATGGCCACAAAAATTGGCGCCCGCGGCGACGCCATTTTGGCCGCGTGTACAGCGCCGTTACAGTAGTCCGTATCGTCACAGTAGCACACCGTGTTCTGGACGCCAAACACGCGCATCTGTGCGCGGATGCCAAAACAACAATTAAATTTGTGCCGCGGCACGTGGAGAATAATTTGTTGCCGGCGGGAACAAATTGAAATTTGTGAACCCCGGAATGCCCCCCGGCGACCATTATCGACCAGCCTGTCTCCAATCCCAATCCCGGCCGAAAATTCACTCCCGAAAATTCCCGGTCAAAAGTCCAGTCTCGGTCCCGGCAAAATACGTCCGATCCCGGCTTGTTCAGTCCCGGTCCCTGTTTTCGGAGAAAAAATCCCATTCGACCAACCCTAAAATTCTTTCCGCCCATTCCCATCATAAAAAATTTTATGTGCCCACTTTGACACATCCCGGCGCTATGCCAATGGCATGGCTTGGCGTCTGCGCGCCTCTGCCACTGACGCCGCCGTTTTCGGCCATCGCCGCCGCCGCTGAACGGACATACACTTGAGCAAAAACGGGGAGCGAATGAGGTGTGTTACAACATACAGTATTTCGTATTTTAAAATCCCATGGGGTTCTATTTTTCAAGGGTGGGGTTCTATTAAAGGGAGAGGTTAATTGAATGATGGGACTCTATTTTCAATAGCACCTTGAGGGTGGAGTTCAATTGGATGGTGGAGTTCAATTAAAGGATGGGGGGGGGGTTCAACTAGAGGGTGCGGTTTTATAGGAGGGGGGGGGGGCTCTATTTGGGAAAATACGGTACTTTAAAACGGTAAGGTGTGAAAGCTTTACAATTTTTTGACGGATTGGCGGACGACGCGGCGTAAAAGGCGGCGGCAGAATTTGGAGCGGCGTTTGTGCGATTCTCGCACCCTTTGCTCACGTATTTGTCGGCTACTGAAAATTGGGCATACAAAAATACGGTACGGTATCTGTATTAGAACCCTCCCTCCCCCAATTTAAAGCCCCCCCCCCCGCCCCCCTTGAGAGGCGTTGAAATGCCCCCCTCTAGTAGAGTGTCCCCCTTTAATAACCCCCCCCCCCCCCCCCTTTGAAGGCATTTTAATTGAGCCCCATGGGCCTAGTCGTCCGTCGTTATGAGAAATTGTAGAAACATCGACGAACCTCGAAATTTTTGAGTTGGTACACTAACCCGAACAAGATTTGTTTTGGTTTCTCAAAATTCCCGTTTAGATTAATGCCATCGAAATCTGCCCAATAAAATTTACCCATTGATTTGACGCAAAAATCGCCGTAGCAGAAGCCGGATTGGCATTGCATTGGCATTTGGCACTAAAAATGGCACATATTTTTTACCGTTTTTTTTTTTTGTTTTTTTGGCCCCGCAGGCGGTGCCACAATTCTCACCTGATAACAAATGCGTTGACCATGAAATGAAGCAGTAGCAGAAGCAGCAGCAACAGAATCGGCTCTTCGTATTGCTGCAAAAAAAAATGGGGGGAATTTGGATTAAATATTTAATTTTAATTTTGATAGACTACTGTTAAGAAAAAATTTTCGGAGGGGGGGGGAGATTGGGCAAATTTCTCCAAATTTTATTTTCTTTTGCTGGAAAAAAATAATTAATTTTTCATTTCGAGGGGGGAGGGAGGCTGCCCTGGTCTCGGGCCTGTTCCTGGTTGTGTTCCATGCTTTGTCCACACCAAGCCCGTATCCAGAAAAAATTTTCGGGGGGGGGGAATCGGGAAAAATCGGAAGATTTCTACAAATTTTCGGTTTCGGGGGGGGATTCCCCCCCTGGATATGGGCCTGGTCCACACTGATATTGATGCTAAAACGCCCGGGCCCGTTCCATAAGAGACTGGTCGTTTAACCGTTGTCATTTGACCGAGGTCATTTGACCTGGTCAAACAACCAGCAACCTCGTGTGATCGGTTTCATAAGAAAAACCGACCAAAAACCATGAACCTTGGTCAATTGACCACGAACTGCCTTCTTATGAAACGTGTTCATTTGACCATAATCTTTTTTTAATTAGATATATTAATTTAAAAATTGGTCTTAAAAGGGGGTAATATTTATATGTTATTCTTGCGCGTCAAACACGTTGAGACAAACACGAAAATCAAGTTTTCGGAATTTTCGAAATGAACGAAGTTTTTAGCAAATATTAAAAAATATTTTTGCCCATTTAAAGAAAATTTTTTAGCAAATATTTTCGGCACTTTTTTCTATTTGTTGTAAAACTTTAACTAGTTTTTGCAAGCAACTCTAAAAACCAATTTTTCCACTATCAAAAAAATGCACTCCTAAAAATCTATTTCCAGAATTCAAAAATTAATTTTATAGTACATGCGCAACCAAATAAATTTTTGTGCAAAATTTTGCCGATTTTAAGCGATTTTGGGGCAAGAATGTGGTCTTACAACTGAGAAGCGAAATGAATAAAATGCAGATTATTTTGAATAAATTTTTAAATAATTGCCTATTTTAGCAAATATAAATCAGCTCTCTAGTAATAAATAGGTCTGGCACTTTAAGGCACAAAAAATCGCCAATAAGGCGCCTAAAAAGGCATTAAAAATTTTCAGTACACGAATTTTTTTCAAGACTTTTTAAAGCCAAAAATTTTTTAAATCAATAAAAATTCATGGAAATCAAATGGTTTCAATTTTTAAAAATGATGTATTTGCATCAATATTTTTCCAAATTTAAATTAATAAATTTGTTTAGCAATTTCTCCATAATTAGCCGACTTTAATGTGCATATTTTGATAGCCAAATACAAAATTTTGCCCCAAACCACACTGCTAAGACATAATTTGCAAATATGCGATTTAAAATTGAAAAAGAATGAGGCATTTTTTAAATTTTTTATGCTAAAAACAATAGAGGCTCAGTAAACTTTATGATCCAATTGGCTTTTATGAGTAGGAATAGGATTTTTACCTATTTTTTACGGCTTAATTATGGTGGGAAGCCCTTCCCTAAAATAGCATTTTTTCCGAACAGTTTTTAATTTAGAGCGACATTTTTGGGGTTTTCGGCACCTATTTGGGTATCTATCTTTCGTAATATTAACTTTTTTTTCATTCAATGATCTATTGATTCCCTTTACATAATTTTAATTAATTTTTATTGCACTGATTTTGTGAAAAAAAATTGGAAATTTTTCAAAAATCTATTTTTTTTAAGCAGGAAATCAATTAATGAATTTTAGTTCAACAAGGAGAAATCAATTTTTAAGGTTAACATTAAAAAAATCGAATTTAGAGGTGCACTTTCAATAAAATCTTGAGTTTTGGGCATGTTTTTTCTGAAACCATTAAAAATATTTAAATTAATTTTCCGTTAACAAAATTTATATGGCAAAAAAGAGCACACTTTGTTCTATCAGAAAATATTTGACTTCGGTTTTTAAACGATCTCGTCTCAATTTTACAAGCGTTCAAAGATGGTGGTCACTTTTTCTACCCTGCCCTAGACCATGGTTGCTTTTTGACCATGATCTCATGGTCAAACGACCGCCAACCACCATCTTATGAAGCGGGTCATAGTTGGTGGTCATATGACCACAAGGTCATGGTCATATGACCACGAAGTTCGTGGTCATGGTCACCGGCGTCTTATGAAACGAATTTGACCACGAGGTCATGGTCATATGACCATGACCTCCCTCTTATGGAACGGGCCCCGGGGGGGGTTGGTGGATGAGTACACTTTACTTTGTTTGTGTGCTTTCTGATAATGTCCCGTGGAACGGCATCGCTTGCTTATTGTTTTGAATTATATCGTATTCACTTACACCAAAATAACCCCCCCCCCCCTCTGGTTACGGGGCAGCTAACAAATAAGCGTTGGACTGACTGCGAACGGATGTGCCAACGAAATAGTGTGGGAAAAGAAAAAGAGAATATATGTAGTAGTGTGTTCGAAGAAATATAGTAGACGACGAGTTGACAAAGGATCAGAGAGCACGGTGTGTTCCGCTCGTTGATCCCTTATTCATTTCAGCGGATTCATCACATAATATAAATGCTCCTACATCCAGCCTCAAAACATTCATTTCGTCACTTCATCTGCAACACATCTTAACCAGCCATGGCCACTAAATACTGTCCGGGGATGTGCCCCGTAGGGTTCACTTTATCCGTCAGGACATGCCCGTTGGGGTTCATATCCGGTTGCGTCTTTATCCGTCCGGGGATATGCCCGTGGGGTTCATATCCGGATGAATGTCTTTATTTCCTGTCCAAGTTTCCCAAACTCGGAGTACGGTGTGTTTTCGCTCGTTGATCTCTTCATTTTTATTGTTGTTATTCATTTGGATTCATCATTTGCTCCTATGCATACCGTATTTCCTCTAATTAAAGCCCCTCTCCATTTGAAGCCCCCCCCCCTAGAGTGGGATTGAAAAATAGAGGCCCCGGGGCTTCAATTGGAGGAAGTACGGTATTCTTCATCGATCATTTGGCTTCCAAATATTCATCAGCCAATCAGCGACGAAAAGTTGTCTTAGCCCAGCTATGGTCATGGAAACAAAAATTTAAATACATAGCTGTCCGGATATACCCCGCAGGGCGCAGGGTTCCCGGTCCGTCCGATTTTTCCTCAGTGCGCGATGTACCGTGTCCGTCCGTGACCATGCATGGTCTTGACACCACCCGGGATTTGCGTTCGAGACTCGATGAGACAGGGATTTGTTCCGAAACCCGAGACCGGGATTTGTCCCCGAGACTCGAGACCGGGATTTGTCCCCGAGACTCGAGACCGGGATTTGTGTTCGAGACTCGATGAGACCGGGATTTGTTCCGAAACCCGAGACCGGGATTTGTGTTCGAGACTCGATGAGACCGGGATTTGTTCCGAAACCCGAGACCGGGATTTGTCCCCGAGACTCGAGACCGGAATTTGTGTTCGAGACTCGATGAGGCAGGGATTTGTTCCGAAACCCGAGACCGGGATTTGTCCCCGAGACTCGATGAGACCGGGATTTGTTCCGAAACCCGAGACCGTGATTTGTCCCCGAGACTCGAGACCGGGATTGGTCCCCGAGACTCGATGAGACCGGGATTTGTCCCCGAGACTCGAGACCGGGATTGGTCCCCGAGACTCGATGAGACCGGGATTTGTCCCCGAGACTCGAGACCGGGATTTGTCCCCGAGACTCGAGACCGGGATTTGTCCCCGAGACTCGAGACCGGGATTGGTCCCCGAGACTCGATGCCCGCGACCTAAAGGGGCTGGGGTACCCTTTTTCTCGGATTGAAATCCCGGAGACTCACAAATTCACTATGTTTTTTTTTTTTGCTACAATTTATGATGCACTTATTTATCAATGTTTTCCACGCAGAGTTGCCTCAAATTCTCATCATACCAACAACAAGCAACAGCATTTACTAATGGGCTTGCTTCAATCCAAGACGGCGTTGACTGGCGCAGGCATCCTGGCGGTCGGCGACACGGTCGAATCAATCGGAAAAGTCACCGAATGGGGCGGACAAAAGCTCGAAGAGTACGGACCGTCGGTAAGCACTCACATCAGCAGGGTTGTTGCGGATTACCGGCCGAAAACCCTTGACACGAAACCCGGTCTTTTTGGCGACCCGAAACCCGACCCGAGCCTTTTCAACAGGACCCGACCCGAGCCCTTTTAATCGGACCCGACTCGAGCCTTTTTAATCGGATCCGACCCGAAACCCGACCCGACCCTAATATTTTTGCCAACCCGAAACCCGACCCGAACTTTTTTCGGCCGACTCAAAACCCGACCCAAAATTTTTCTCGACCCGGAACAACCCTGACACACACACACACACACACACACACACACACACAGTATGTATACCAGACATATGAACTCAGATTGTTGGTGTTTCGAACCCCGAACATTTTTTCATTGTTTGTGTCACTTACAAGAATGCAAAACCATTTTATTTTTGGTGTCACAAAAAGCGGCTCTGGATTCTTGGATTTTTTTCGGATTCCTGAATCCGGACCTCCATTTTTGGCATCCGGTGAAATCCCTGACCGAAAAAAACCCTCCCACAAAGATCGGACGAAAACTGGCCGAATGGTGCGGACACCAAGATTGCGGCGAAAGTTGGGGCAATTTCATCAAAGAGTGCGGATATGAATGCAAAAATGTCGGGCTGGTGCAGCAAAAGATCGGAAAGTGGACCGAATGGATTGGCAAAGGCTTACTGTGCCTTGCCGTCTGCGGAGAGATTGGGGAATTTTTTTTTTCTGGACAAGCATGCACTTTGTTGGGAAAGATGGGTGCTTTTTTCACCTCTTTTTTCACTTAATTTTTGTTGCCCACCAAATTTAACCCAAAATTTGGGGGTGGGCCACGCTTGCATAACAAGCATTATTGTTATTGTTAAGCATTTGTATTAGGGTTGAGCGCTTCTGGGGCAGCAGGAATGTCGGAGGGGGGGGGGGGCAGGGCAGGGGCGAAAATCCCCAACCAAATTTGTCGCGGGTGGTTGGTGAATTTTTTTTTTTAATGTCGGGAGGGGAGGGGGGAGCTTTTGGGATAGAAATTGGGGGTGGGGGGGCAAAAATTCCCGACCAAATTTGTTGCGAATGGCTGGTGAATTTTCTTAGAAATGTCGGCAGGGCGGGGGGGAGGAGGGGGGGGGGGGAGCTGCTGGGACAGGAATGTCGGGGTGGGTCGGGGAATACGAAAATCCCCAACCAAGTCAGGGGGTCGGTCGGCCGGTGTTCAACCCTAATTATTATTATTTATTTGTACGCTTTATGTATGAATGCATATTGTTGTTCACTGAAAAATGAATAAAAATTGCTTTGTTTATCACCGTTTTTTTCTTGTTGGAACCAGGCCTGGATCATGATGGCCAAGGCCCACATTTTAATCCCGTTCTAATCACATCCCGGCGGCGGTACTGTCCCCCAAGCCCCGTTTAACCCCGGTGGTTTCGACCGAGATAGTTGGGATTTTTAATCGCGTTTTTCGTCGATTCTAATCCCGGTCTCGGTGCAATTTTTGAAATCCCGATCCCGTTTTTCAAAATTTCAATGCTCTCTAATTCACACAATGTCCATGTCGCTAAACAAACGGCTACCGATCAGAGCTGTCGAACTGTCCTCGAAAAGCAGTATTAACTTTTTTTTTTTTTGACTTAAACATTTAAGTCGAATAGAAGGGGGGGGGGAGTATTATAAATTTAGAGCACCCGGGGGCTTTATTTAGGAAAAAATGATAAATGTATAAATTTTAGAATGTTTCTGCAATATTTTCGCAAATTTATTTTTACGTTCACCTCGTTCCGGCCGATCCGCCCCCTCCGGCGTCACAGCAAACATTAGTGCCACCAGCAGCAGTGCCATCGTTGGCTGAAGCACCGGCGGCGACGGCATTCGTCGCCTGCGCCTGCGGCGCCATCCGTTGGCCATTGCCTTTAGGCCAATTTTGGCACGGCAATCATTCTTCTGTTTTGGTGGTAAAAATGAACACATAATAGTAGTTGTCGTCGTCTTTTAGGTGCATCGGATGAGAAGAATCTAATTTGTACATTTAGGTAATTATATTTTAAAAGTCGATTTTAAAAAAAGTCAAAAATTAAAATAAGAGATTTCAAATTTGTGGAATTTAGATGGTGTTGAAATTTTTATTTGAATCCTGAATTTTGTTGAACCTAGTAGACCCCGACATTTTTGGGGCCTGTTTTTATCCGACTCAATATTTTTTGGCTTGCTACATATACACCTCGATTGTCCACGAAATGCCGTCCTCGATATGCAATCCCCGCAGGGCACCGAATTTAGGGGACGTGGTGGGGCTACACGGGGTACGAACCCCCCCTCCCCCTCGCCTAAGACCAAAAATTCCTTCCCAAAAAGACGAAAAAGGCGCTTCTAAATTTTTTTGAGATTTCCCCAGCTAAGATACCCCCCTCCGTCCCCACAAGATTAAAATATCCCCCTCCAGACCCAAATTCTGGATACGTCCAATGTCCCCGAGTGGTCGGGGAGAGGAAGTCCACCTTAATCCTCCCAAATCTTTGGATATCTCACACCGCTGCCCTTTAGGCGACGCTTTGTGGTCATGGACACCGCCGCCGGGCCCCTCGACGACTTAATGGGGCCAAATGTACCCAAAAGTAGCAACATTTCAAAACAGTGCCATTTTTTGCATGTTAAATTATTAACAACACAATCAATGAGACAGACAGACAAACTCTGCTTCATTATTGAGCCGAGAAAATAGTGCAGAAAAGCGAGAGAGTGAGATGACGTGAGTGATTTAAAAAAAGAGGGCAAATCAAATGCTTCCCATCAAATTTTTCTCGGCATTCCCACCATTTTGTATGCCCATGAGCCATTTGCAGGTATATTGAGTCTCCGAGCCCCGGCATTTTGGGCTCTTCCCTGATCCCGACCCCCGACATTTTGGGCTTTTCCCTGACCCCGACCCCCGACATTCTTGGGCTTTTCCTTGACCCCGACTCCCGACATTTTGGGCTTTTTCCTGAACCCGACCCACGACATTTTGGGCTTTTCCTTGACCCCGACTTCCGACATTTTTTGGGCTTTTCCCTGACCCCGACATTTTGAACTGACTCTGACCCTTGAAATTCCATGATCCCCAAAAATTTTTTTTCACCGCACGAAGCGGGGTCAGGGAGAAACCCTAACTCATTTTAGCTAAGCCAAAGCGCCACAAACGAGGGTTGAGCTCTGAATTGGAAGTTTTAGACATCGATCCCTTACTTTTTTTGGCCCCTGGGCATGTCATTCCCGACGGTTCCCGATTTTTTCCCCCGATGGGTCGGCGCCAATGCGTAAGTTTAGTCATCAAGGCATTAAATTGGAATGGGGGGGGCGGGGAGCATGCCATGGCATGCACATCAATCGTTGGTTGCTGCCATTCAGCGACCGTTGACTATTTTGAGCGCTGGGGGGGAGGAGACGTAATGATTTTGGCGGATTGGGGGAAGGGATTAATCACGCTTCAGGGGGCCAACTGCCGGCAGGTGGGCGTCGATGGCGGCGGCGGCACAAAAACATTGTGCTTGTTATGGTGGATGGTAGTTGACTCGTCAATGGGTGCCCACGGCGGCGACAAACAGCAGCAGCAGCAGCAGCAAATCCGGCACCAAGGCACCCTCCCCGCGGGGGGAAATGAAGCAAATCCGGCATCGGCACCCGAGGGGGTTGGGGGGGGGACACAAATTCAAAATGAATGCATTTATTTTTTTCCGCAAAGGTGGACTCTCCTTTACGGCACGCCCTCCCCCTCCCCCTCCCCCCCTTTACCTCTTACGGCATAGCCCACCGATGGCCGGCCCAAAAAGTGAAGGGAAGGAGTGGGCCCCGTGACAAAACTATGTTATTGTTAACTTTTTGGTGCCATAGAAAAAAGACGAAGATTGAGGAGACAAACATGGCATTTTTTGGTACGGAAAAACGTGCAAAAATGGCACTTTGAAAGGGGGGGGGTCAATATTTATTGCTTTTTAAACTGGAAACAAAACCCGACCCTTATATGGAGCCAATTATCAGGATTTATGTTGGGTTGACGGTGTCGATACCGGTATCAAATCCGGTTCGGGACCCGAGTTGAGACCGAGTCAGCGTCGGTCGAGATCAACCGGGGTTGGGAATCGGTTCGGGGTCGGTCGGCCGGCATCGAGTCAGGCATCGTAGTCAGGTCATGGAGTCAGAAACCTGGTCGGGACCGAACGGAGGTCGGCAGAGATCAAGACTGGTTCGGAATTCGAGCGAGGTCGGGAGACCGAGTCGGGGTCGATCAGGGTAAGTCGGCATCGAGTCAGGCATCGTAGTCAGGTCATGGGTAGAATCTGAGCGAGGTCGGGAGACCGAGTCGGGATCGATCAGGGTAAGTCGGCATCGAGTCAGGCATCGGATTCGCATCGCGAGCGTCGAGGTCGGGGCTTAAGCCTTACTAAAAACGGCAATTTTCCATTTTCGAATGTCGTAAAATGGCGGATTCGCAAAAAAAGTGAAACAAAATATGAGCCTTAAGGCAGCATATATAAACAATGCGCTCGAAGATCTCACATTCATCCCCCCGGGCGCGAAAAGTCGGCGCTAATTGCGAAATTTGATCGGCCAAATGCGCAAATTGGACTCCGTTTTCCGGCATTGAGCGCGACAACGGACAAAAAAAAAAAAGTTGCGCGCGAACGAAGAAAATAAAAAATGGACGGAATGTGTCATGCCATTAGGCGCATTTGGACGGATACGGTAAAATCGGGAAAAAAGTGTAGTTAATCCACGATCCGTCGGGGACAATTCGGGAACAAAAATACCGGGGACATCGGGGATTGAGCTAGAGGAAAATTCACACCCAAATTTAATTTTTAATTTTTATGGAAATTTAAAAATTCTATTCGATGAAATTAGGTTCCTCCCCGAATTCCATCCCCGACCGACCGACCGATCCCCGCATTGTTGCCCCCGAAGGAACGGGGAGTAACCCGAAAAAAACAAATGTTTTTTTTTTCAAATACGCGTGCGTAAAAATAAAAATAGATTTTCGTCGCGCGCGCGCGCGTTTAGGCCCCCCAAAATAATTGGCCAAATTATTGGCGTATTTGAGTGGACGACGAACTTTCACACCGCGGGTGCCACCCATTCAATGCCATCGGAATGGATGAATGGGCGTGGCTGGGGGAAGTGCCGTCGTCCATAATCGCCTGGGGCGAAGACGAGCGACGGCACAATTATTGGGGGAATTACCCCGGGGGGCACAAAATTGGGGGTGGAGGGATTTTAGTTGGCCATAGGGCAAAAGGGCACACCGAGTCCAATTTGAATATAACGGGGCAATGTGTGAACCTTTATGTATGGATTCTCTCCCTGCTGAACTGGTGGAGTAAATTTAAATTATTTAGCACGAAATTTAGCCCCAATATTAAAAATAACATATTTTAAACCGTAATTACTGTATTAAAGCCCCCGGGGGCTCTATTTTTCAACCCTCATCAAAAGGGGGGCTTTATTTCAGGGGGGATTTAATACCGGGGCTCTATTTTTCAACCCTCATCAAAAGGGGGGCTTTATTTCAGGGGGCTCTACAACAGGGGGGGGTCTTTAATATAGGAATTACGGCATATATATGCATTAAAACAATCCTTTCAAAAAGGGATTTTATTAAAAGGGGGGGGGGTACTACTAGAGGGGAGGCTTATTTTCAACCCTCAAACCGAGGGCGGGTATTTTGGCTTTACGAAATGAAACTGGGGTGGGGGACTCTAATACAGGTGAGAATTTATTTAAATTAGGAATTGGATCGAAGCCTGCCATTTATATTTGGCAAAAAAAAAAAATTCTTTCGTTTATTTGTACGCCCAAATTGGTGGTGACCCCGGCTGCCGAGGGAAAAAATATGTGTGCCGTACGACGCCGAGGCGCGACACAAACACACATTAAAGGCACATAAAATATTGGGGCAATGGCACCGATTTATGGGGGGAAAGAGTGTCAAACAGAGCAAACCAATGAACGAATGAATGAATGGATTTTGTCCATGTTTATGCCTTTGGTTAGGGTTGGAAAATTTTTTTTGAAAATTTAGGGTATAAAAATGCCTATTGGGTTAGGCTTGGAAAATTTTGAAAATTTAGGGTATAAAAATGCCTATTGGGTTAGGCTTGGAAAATTTTGAAATTTTAGGGTATAAAAATGCCTATTGGGTTAGGGTTGGAAAATTTTGAAAATTTAGGGTATAAAAATGCCTATTGGGTTAGGCTTGGTAAATTTTTTGGAGGAGGGCGGAGGGATTTGGCTTGACAAATTTGGCAAATTTTTTGGAAAAAATTCCTTAGGGATGTAAGGCTTGTAAGAAAAACTCCTAGGGGGTTAGGGTTGGAAAATTTGGGGGAATATTGCCTTTGGTGGGGTTAGAGGCTTGACAATTTTAGGGAGAAAATTGATGTGATAGACACAGGGGCAAAAACGCCTTTCAAATAAATCCGACCCCCGAGGGGAGGGGAGGGAACATGCCGAACTTTATTGTGCTGGCATTTGCGGCAGTTTGAATGCAATTATCGAATTTGGCACCCCAACGCAATGCCAAAATTCGCCCTCGGGGGCACGCAACAAAAACCCCCCGGGGGAAAGGCGGGGGGAACACATCGAACAAAAGCGTCCCCCCTTCGCCCAGGCCCCGCCGGGGCGGGTAGCAGCAATGATTCCGGTGTGTCCGTCCCCATTTTGGCGCCGGAAATGCCCGCCGGCGACGGGGGTCGGCAATGGATAAAGCGTCGGGAGAACGGATGGAATGGCGGATAAATCCATAAAAATTTTTAAAATTAAAAATTGCAGCCTTTTCCAAAAATTAATTTTTGGACGACGACGAAAAGTGGGCGCGGTGGACGATGGGACAATTTGTCGACGACGACGACGACGCGCCAATAAAATATTTAATTTTGTGCTGCCAAATTTAAAGGGGAAGGCAATGACAATTTTATGTGTGCCGTGTGCGAGTGGCGCCATCATTCAGTTGGGAGCCCAAAAAGGAGCAACAACATCAGGGATTGTATGTAACGATATTTTGCCATTAAATGGTAGCAAAAAAGAAACAATAACATCAAAAAAAAAACTCGGAAATTTTCTAATCTGCTGAGGCATAAAAAAACAATCAAATTTTGCACAAAAAAATGGCCAAAATTTGCACATAAATTGCAATTAAAATGACTCTCCACCGCAATTCGGCAGTGACAAAATGAAAGGACAAATTTAGTGCGATTTTTGTCGAGATTGATGGAGACAAATGATTATACCGTATTTCCTCTATTAGACGCCCCCCCCCTCCATTTGACGCCCCTCTTCTAATTGACGCCCCCCTCGATGGGGATCGAAAAATAGGCGCCCCCCTCCATTTGACGCCTCCTTCTAATTGACGCCCCCCCCCTCAAGGGGGTATTGAAAAATAGACGCCCCGGGCGTCTATTAGAGGAAATACGGTAAATTTTTAAATCGACCCGATAATTTTTCCGTTTTATTCGACCTGTTTTTCTAATGTGAACTTAGGTTTTGAACCATAGACCTTGCACGAACACTTCCCTACTGTATAACTCCATCATGCACTAACTCATTGATTTATGGATAGGAAATTTCTTTTTAGGGTTAGGGTTTCGAAGTTGGCAGGGTTTTTGACCAACTCGAGCCAAATGCCCGATTTAATGTTTTATTGAAATTTTTATCCACTGCAGGATTGTCACTGCCGAATTGTCGCTGCCGAAATGTCCACACCAAAAAATTATCCATCCGCTTAATTCGCTGGGTAAGTTTTAAGTAGGGTTAAGCGGGACCGGGACTTTTCACAAAAACCGGGACAATTTTAGTCCCGGTCAAAAATTCGGGAAACTGGGGCTATTCTGCTGGGGTCCCGGTCGAAAAGCCGGGACCGGGTCCCGCTTAACCCTAGTTTTAAGCGCTAATTCGACAAAAACCGAAATAACGACCACCAGCATGCTTTTTCAAAAGCTAAAGCCCCCGGGGCTCTATTTTTCAACTCGCCTCAAAATGGGAAGTCTTTGTTCCAGGGGGACTTTAATTTAGGAATTACGGTAAGTGATTCGGATTCTTCAAATACCATTTTCGGTATTTCAGGGTTCTGTCACCCCTCTTTAAAATATCTTGAAAATTACCCAATGCGGTTATCGGGCACGGTGATTCGTTACTTTTAATGGGAAAAAATTGGATTGTACGAACTGTCTTGACACCCCCCACCTAGGCCCCCGTCGGTCGGGATCAGTTTGGCGTGGACCAAGTTTTTGGACGAAATAACTTTTTTTTGTCATCCGATTTTGACACTTGGTACCATTCAAAAAATCTACAGTTAAGAAGTTAGGAGTAAGCAGAAATAAGCTAAGCGATTAAATAACTCTCGAAAAAGTTACAAATGAAATTCACAAAAATTTAGTTTTTTTCGCAATTAATAAGTCGTAACTTTTTCGAGAGTTGTCCAATAGCTTAGCTTCTGCTTACGCACAACCTTAAAACTTTGCTTTCAATACAGTGTTGAATAGTTTTTTTCTGTATAGGATGTATCAATGCCATTGGACAACAACTTGGCGATCTATAAAAACTTCCTGAAACTTGGTGTCCGGCCGAATTCGTCGTAGACAGAAAATTTCATCAATTCGTGCCACATGCGCGTAAGAAATATGTCCAAAAAAACAGTATTAAATTATTTTAGGATACTTCAAAGGAGCCATTTTAAAAATTAGTTAATATTAGGGATTCAAATTATATTTATTTTTCGATTTTTGAGTAAAAATTCGTTTTTAGGGGGCTATTTTTAAAAATTAATAAGTCGCTTCTTAGGGGTACATCTTTCGGTTTTTGTATTTTTCATATGAACGGATTGCAAAGGCGAATATCGCAATTCATTAAAATAAAGCCCCCCCCCCCGGGTGCTCTACTTTTAAACCCTCCTCAAAAAGGGGCGGGGCTTTATTTCATGGGGGACTTTACCCGGGGGGGTGGACTTTAACGTAGGAATTACGGTGACAAGATTTGACCATGAACAGTGCTGTAGAAACCTGACCGGAAGCCCGGAGCAACCAATACCAAAACAATACTATTGTTTTTCTATTGTTTTTGGTTTTTCATCCATTTTCACCAACCAATAACAAAACATCATTCTTGGTTTTACATTTCATGGTATCAGAATTGTCCATGTTGCGCCAATTAAAATGTATTTTTTAGAATCCATTTTTATGCTTTCACATTTGGAGCACGAGGATGCGATGGAACTTTTCGAAGCATTAAAAAATGGTTAAATTTACGAGAGCTACAATTTCGAAATCAGCTTTTTCACAAACCCACCATTGCTTGATGCAGCCAATATCACATGTTCTTTTTTTGAGATGGATAAATATTTTGTGGCAAATGCAACGAGAATGAGAGGCAGCGCCTGACTATTTTATAAAATAAACATAATCAATAATTTCGTGCCAAAATTGAGCGGCATTTTGTGAGGAGGCGGCGCCATCAAATCTGTGGGCAGAGCCAACTGATAACAACGAGCAGAGGATAGAGACCAAAATTGAAACCAGGCCCGTAACCAGGCCCCTCTCCCCACCAAATCAAATTCCCCCCCCCCCCCGAATTTTTTCTTTTTGGTTACGGGCTTGATTGGAACAAATATAATTTTTTGGGTGGCTTCGAATTTCGAAAAACAATGTCCCTCTTTCATCATTGGTCGCGTGCGTTTAAGCGAGTGCCAATTCCCTGAAAATTTTGAAAAAATTTAAATTTTTTGTGTGGTCGCCTTTGGCATACCACGCGTTGCGCGCGCCGGCCATCCGTTGGCGGATCAGCCGCTTCCGGCTGGCGCTCAGCCGCGTGCCGGTGCGCACAATGCACGCGTGCAGCGGGCGCAGCGCCTCGGGCGGCATGCCGAGTCGAGGGAGCGCCAACAGACGAAGGCATTCCAACGCTTTGGACTGGACAAGCTGTTGTGGGAGTGAAAACAAATTTAATGCTAGATTAGTGACCCCGGGAGCAGTTTTTTGGATTTATTAGAGGGGGGGGGGGCTTTATTAAAGGGGTGAAGGGCTATTCGGTTGAAAAGTATGCATTTCGTAAATAAATCTTTCGTGTCACTTTTTTCAATCCCCCTTAAAGTGCGGCTATTATATGCAACCAGAGGGAAGGCTTAAAATGTACAAAAATGAAAAATAGGGGGGGGGTTATTAGAGGGGGTAGTACTATCTTTTAACGCAACTTGAAGGCTTATCGGAGGAGGGTTCTCAAATTTGTAAGGGAGCGGGGATTTGTTTTGGCCTAGAGGCCCCAGGGGTTTTTCTCAAAACCACCCACAAAAGGATGGATTTATTGGAGGGGAATTCTATTAGAGGGGGACCATTTGATTGCAAAAAACAGTATTTCGCATATTTTGAGACCGCGGGACCCTTTTTTCAACCCTCATCATAAGGATGGCTTTATTTTTTCAACCTCCATCCAAAAGGGGGGGGGGAAGGTGGGACTGTATTAGAGGGGGAGAGTTTTAAAATGGAAATATGCGAGGTTTTTCATCAAAAAAAAATTTTGTTCCCATTCCATCACTCATCCCTCCACTACCAGTGTCTGTGCCGAAATGTTTGCGGTCAGTGCGTGGACGAGTCGCGGCATCAGTGCCACCATTTCGGTACCGCCGCCCGCGGGCATTCGTTGCAACAGCGTGCGCAGCACGTCCAACAACAGGGGTAGCAAAAGTGCCAACGACGATGACGATGATGCGACGGCGGCTGTCGTCGTTGTCGCAGACGACGTCGTAGACGGCGACGACAATGGCACGGCGGTAGCAGAATTGGCAGTGCCATTGCGGTGCACCAAAGCATCGACAAGCGCGTCAACGATGACGGGAAGAAGCTGTGTGTTCGATACCGTTTTTTTAAATAATTTCCCATCCTCCACCATTGGTTTTAACTTTCCCTATAATAAGATCCCCACCCTACCCCCTCTGCTTGAACCTGCTTCCCCTCCCCTAATAAAACCCCTCACGAGGGTATTAAAATTGAACGCCCCAGGGCGGTTAAAAAGTATGGCCCAAAATTTTTGTGCCATAGCTGTTTTCAGCGTCCAGAATTCTGGCTATGTCTATATGCGTTAAGATTGCTTTCCGATCGGAGAGCCGAGTAAAAATACAAAATTATTCGTGTCCCCGGATGGGAGTCGAACCCGCGACTCCGAATCCACATCCTTTCCACCTGGCCGAGTTCGTTGAGCACAGTGTCGACGCTGATCAGCTTCTGCTGTTGGTGATGGTTATGATCAAAAATAATGTTGAGCAGTGGGCCCAAAAGTTGGAGCAGCGCATGGCGTTTGGCGGACGATGAACAATCGGACGAACGGGCAAATTGGACAAAAATGGGCACAAATTGGCAGAACAGTCTGTCGAGGAGAAGCGGGGGTTCATTAAGCGTCTCGGGGACAAGAATAACAACGGGGTTAATCTCCGGTTCTGCAGAAACTCAAACAGTCGGGGATCAAAGAAGTGGCCATAATGTCGGGGATGGCATTTCGGGGAACTTGGTAGAGGTCCAACAAAGTCAGGGATCAAGAAAGTGGCCATAATGTCGGGGATGGCATTTCGGGGGTCAAGGAAGTGGCCATAATGTCGGAAATGGCATTTCGGGAGAGGTCCAAAAATGACTGGGCATCCAGGGATCAGTGGGATGAAAAACCTAATCGGAGAGATTTCAAAAAGTGAGAAATTGGCAGGGCGGGTGCCATTTGAACAATTGTCGGACGGCACACCTCTGTCGCCAAAACAGTGTCCGTCGGTAGTTGCACCGTTCCGGACAGGTGGCCGCTCGGTGCAAGTCCAACAAGTCGCCCATTGCGAGTGCACCAAATTGTGCCGTGTCCGCATCACTCAATGCCACAAAAAGACCGAAGAACTGAACACGACGGAAAATGGACATTACGATGCCGAAATGGTCACTACACTGAGATGGGTTGCATAATGGACAAACTGTCCAATAATAAGCCAATGCAGTTTGGACATTTTGAGTTGTCCATTTTTGGCTTATGTCATTATTGTCATTGTACATTTTGGTACGTTGTCCGCTTTTGGCATGTTTTGTCCATTGGATATTTTAACATTGTGAGCATTTGTCCGTTTTTGTATATGTTTGTCGTTTGACACATGGGAGACGACCTGTTTAAGACGCTGCGCACCGGTGGCCGGGTTCGGCTCCGTCAACAGCACGGCACGCGTCTCAACGGCGCACAGCCGAAGACGAAACAAATGGTCGCTGGAAGACAACAACAACGGCGACACAGAGGAGGGCACCGACGCGTGGGAGTCGGCATTGGCATTCTGCCCAACAATTAAATACAAAAATATGGGCAAAATCAGTGTATTCACACCGGAGGTTCTAATAAAAGAAAATGTATTCGTCCTGCATTAAAGCCCCCCCCCCTCCCACACAGACCTCCATTTAGGGAGGGGTCGGAAAGCCCCTGGGGCTCTAATATAGGGACATAAACTTTTCCACAAATCCCTTATTATTGGGTAAATTAATGCCCGGTAAATTCCAAAAACCCAGGGCATAGAAAGGTGGCCGGGCGGGATCCCGAGCCGGGTTTCCGGTTTAGTTCCGGTCCACCAAAAAAAACCGGGACCGAAAAAATCCCGGCCGGGATTCCAATCCTGCTGGCAGGCACTAGTGTAAAAGAGGGTGCCACCGCCACGACCAAATGATTGTTCGTACCGCAACAATTTGTCGCAGACAATTGGCCACATCGTCTGCGTCAGTGTCGCCCGAGTCGCAAACATTGGGCGACATCGCTGTCGCGTTGCGCAACGCAAAATGGGCACACAAAAGTGCATCAATCAGCCAATTTTGGGCATCGATCGCATTGGCCAACGACAATTGATGGTGAGGCGCAGTGCCGACCACAATTTTGAGCGTGTCCATCAACAAATCGGCAAATTCCTTCTGTTAGAGACAAAGGAAATTATTTTTTCAAATTTTGCCTTACTTTTCAAATTAAATTTTTTTTTTTGCATAAAAACTTTTTTAAATGGGTGGCCTTTATTAGAGCGGCAAATTTTTGTCATAATGGTCCCAAAAATTGATGGGATTTTGGATAGACCGAAATTTACAAAAAAAAAATCGGGAATTTCGGACCCAAGATTTCCAGAATCCAATCATGGCACAACATATATTACCAAGGATGGCACAACATATATTACCAAGGATGGCACAAGATATATTACCAGGGATGTCACAACATTATTACCAGGGCCTCCACATTTTTGTTAGTCAAAAATAGCAGCCAAAAGCATCGGAGCGCACGCAAAAGCTCCCCAAGACGGCCGTCCAGCAAATGCTGCTTGCAAATGTACATTCCCATGGCACACATTTGGGCATGGACAGCGGCGGCGGCGACAGCACCACTGCGGGCAGCCAAAGTGCCAACATCTTGGAGCAGTTCGGCTACCAACCGATGTTCATCGACATGAGCGCACTGCTGTTGTCGGGGAAATGGATAAAAAAATTTAAATTCACCCAGATATATGTATGTAATTGCTAAATCATGTCCGGGATTTCGAACGTATACCGTATTTGGTCGGAAAGTGGTTTTTGAATTCAGATCGTTTGGACTTTGGACACATTTGTGCATTTGGTTGTTCGACATACGATGGGACATTTTGTCTTATTCGGACAGATTACAAAACAGGGGTGGATAGTCCCGGCTAGCGAAAGAAAAGATTCGGAATTCGGACCGTTTAAAGTCCGGAATCCAGGGGTCCATCCCTGGTCCGGACTCAGAATACCGGGGATACACATACATCCCTGATTCGTACAGTCCGACCTTCGGAACGGTAGGTAGGGACCCGCCGTGAAACGATTAGGGAATTAGGGCGAATAAAAGTTCGAATGGCCGGACAAAAATGTGGCACCAATCAATCAATACCCATCTAACCACCTGCTGTTGAACAACGTCGGCAACAAATGCGATCAGTTGTTCCTCCACAAAAAGCGCGAAACAATTGCGTGCCGACACTGTCGCCGCCGCCGGCGTCGTGCCATTGTTTTCCGCAGCGCGCTTTGTCGCGCCGCCTTCGTCGTATGCCGCCTTTGCCAACAGTCGTCGTGCCATGTCGCGCACACCGTCGCATGCGCATTCGGCAACAGCCGCGGGGCCGGAAGAGGACGACGGCACAAACGACGATAGGGCAGACAACAGACGGGCACCGATTGCTTCAACCTATGGGGGTGGTAAATAATTAGCACAAATTAATTTTTTAAAAATTGCCGCGGCGCGCGCGCGTACAAATTTTTGGTAATTCCCCCCGGGCGATGGCGGTCGAAGCAGTTGGCGTTGCTCCAGTTCGTCCGGAAGCGGACAGATCAGCGCCGGCACCAGTTGGAGCAGGCGTGGCCATTGGCTTGGGTCTGAATTTGCTCGCGGGGAAAGGGCCAAAAATTATTTTTTTTTCAGATTAGAATTTGCAATGCTTCGGATTTTACTGAAAAAAATCGAAATTTTTAAAATTTTCGGTCAGTTTTCTTGGTTTAAATGAAAAAACGAAAATTTTGGAATTTTTTACTTTTACCGTCCTATTTTTGGGTCTTCTTGAAAAAAACCGAAAAAAATCTGGAATTTTTCGGCCAAGGGTTTTTTGACAAAATTGAGAAAAATCGGTCGAATGCCAATATAGGCCACCTGGCAGTGCCAATTGATGCTGTCCATGCTCGTCCATTTCGTCGCCAATTGTAATCAAATGCGCACTCAGCGCGACAAACTGTTTCAGTACCGCGCTCAGACGGCCCCACGTGGCGTTGTCCGTTTGCTGAACAACACTGCGAATGACTGCTAAAACATGGGCACACATTTTTTACGCAAAAAATTACTGTATTTCTTAAAATAAAGTCCCCTCCCCAGGGCTCTATTTTTCAACCCGTTTCGAAAATCGAGGGAGGGGGAGGGGCTCTATTTCAGGGGACGCTCTACTTCGTGAGGGGGCCCTTCCTCCCAGGGCTCTATTTTTCAACCCGTTTCGAAAATTGGGGGAGGGGGCTCTATTTTCTATTTTTCAACCCGTTTCGAAAATTGGGGGATGGGGCTCTATTTCAACCCGTTGCGAAAATCAGGAGGGGGCTCTATTTCAGGGGAAACTCTACCGCAGAGGGAAGGGGGGGGGGGGAGATTTAGTCAAAGCCAGAAATCCCGGATTCCAGGGGTAAATTTCAAAAGTTTCGATCCTGGTCCCGGCGATGCCGTTATTTTTTTCGCTTCTAAATCCCCGAAGACTCTGACCATCACAATCGTCCGAATTGTCGTCATAGCTTTTTGTGGCTGCGAGCAGCGGAAGCATACGGCACGCCATCGCATTGCACAAGGTGCGCAACTGCGATTGTTGCGACGCGTTCAGCAACAAAAGTGCTGAATAAAGTTGTGAAAATGGGCAGCAAAATGTGTGGCGCGCCGGATGGGAATTGAACCCACACAACATTATTCAACCGATACCACTGAGCTACAAGAATCGCGTTAATCAACCCCTGCTAGACGCTCCGCCCGGCGTTTTAAATAAAGATCGGACAAAACAATTAATTGATCAATAAATTGACCAGTTAATTGATCAACTAATTGTTTGATCAAAATGAGCAAAAAACAAAAAAATTGCAAAACCAAAAATTGGTCAGTTAATTGATCAATTAAATGTTTGGTCCGAGATAGGTATGTAAGTCGACTCCGAGTGAGAACTGAACCCACACAAAATTCACCCAATGCCACTGAGCCACCAAAAAACACAATTTTCAATAATTTATTTTTTTAATTTCGGTCCACCCTCCGGGGGCCCATCAAAATCCTCTTACATGAACAATGTACGACAATGGCACCGGCATCATCATCATTGGCGGCGCCAACCGGCGAAGAGTTGTTTGACGACGACGCCGGCGGCGACGGCACAACAGTGTCAAGTGAAAGCAGCAAAATCTACACAAACACGCAAAACAAAGATATACCACCGTATTAGGCATTCGCCCCAAAATGCCCGCGGGCTCTATTTTTTCAACCCCTTAAGCGGAGGGGGCTCTATTATGGGTGGGGTGATTAACCCAATTGATGAAAAAACGGAATCATCAGTGGGCGGAGCTGATCAGATGTCACACACTGGTCTAACAATGAGTGCTCCGCTATTTGAGTACCACGAGGCGACCCAAGAGGGCCGAATAAATTCTGGACTCGAGATTTGATAGAGACTCGAGACCCCAAAAAATGCAGACAAAATACTCAATTCAAGACCGAAGCTTGACAGGGGCTTGAGACGCCAAAAATAGTCGAGAAAATTCTCGACTCGAAACCCCAAAAAAGGAGAGAAAATACTCGATTCAAGACTGAAAACTTGACAGGGGCACGAGATGCCATAGGTCGAGAAAATTCTCGACTCGAGACCGAGACCCCAAAAAAGGAGAGAAAACACTCGATTCAAGACCGAAAACTTGACAAGGGATCGAGACGCCAAAAATAGTCGAAAAAATTATCGACTCGAGACTCTCGAATTCCATGGAAACCACCGTCCCAATCCATCCGTGCACTCACTGAATGCGCTTCGCACTCGACGGCGAGCAGTACGTCCGGCGCGCAAATGTCCGCCAGCTGTCGCACAGCGTCAAACAACGGCACCACCGTCGCGCTAATCAGCTCCCCATCTGCTGCTGCTGCATGGAGTGCACCGTCGCCGGTGCCGTCGTTGCCAAAATGGTTGACGGACAACGGCACGCCAATGTCGTCGGCCAAAAAGCACAGGCGCAACCAGACGGGCACCAGTGCCAACGCCTCGGTGGCAATTTCGGCCCGATTGTCCGCACTGCGCAATGTTTGGCCTAATGCCAAAAAAAAAATCAAAATTTTTTTGTGACAGGCTAAAACACGGTATAGTCGATTTTCAACAAACAGAGCCACCCCGGAAAACGCGAATGAAGAAATGACACCCGGGGACGCGATTACCGGGACTAAAAAAAACTCTGTTTTGCCGGGATTCCCCGGTTCCGTCCCGAAAACCAGGGAAAATGCCCGACGGGGCCCGGTTTGGTCCGAAAAAACATTAGTAAAGGCAATGCTGTTCATCAATCCGCCAATGATCAACAAGCGTTAAAATCCATCAATCAATCAATCACCCCTGATCAGCGTGTTCAACCAGTAGAGTGCCCGCGGCACGCACAGTGCCCGTGCCAACGGATGCGCAAGTGCCAAACAGCGCAGCAAACAAAAGGCACGGCCGGAAGTGCCCATCTCCGCTTGCAGGACGAACGGTTCCACGTCTGCAAAATGAGGCGGGGGAAACACAACAGTGGGAGGAGGAGGAAAAGCATATTAAAATATTATACCGTATTTTCCTCTAATTGAATCCCCGGGGGCTTAGTTCTGCTTCCAAGAATGCCGAGGGGGAGAATGCCGGAAAGCCCGATTCTGCAAGACTCCGTAATATCCGACACAAGCACTAATAATGCAACTTTCGAAAAACTGGCACTTTTCATGGAGTCAAATTTCCGGAAGCCGAGAGGCGGGGGGTTCTATTGTAGGGGTGGTCAACTAGAGGGAGAGGAGATGGGAGACGGACAGGTTCTATAGAGAAAAGAAAAACAGTAATTTTTTAAAGAGACTTTCAAGTGTCGTTTCAACCATCTGCCGGACAAAACGCGTCGGGTTTTCCTAAACGGGGGTAAAAAATGTTGGCATTGACACATTTGAACAGGTGGTTGATTAAAATAAAAAAATAATTAGCCAACCATTTTCGCTGCATTGTGCACTAAGGTTGAAGCCAAGGCGCGCAACATTTGTTCGACCTGTTTGGGAAAATTACTGAATTTCCCGGGGGTTCGGGTACCCCTCGGCAGGAGATTTCTTGTCGAGAAACCCTCCTCCCCTTGCTGAGCCCCCACCCCACCACCCCCCAAATTTTTTTTCTGTTTACGGGCTTGCGTTTGGATGATATCCGACTTTTTCCGACTTCGGCCCTAATCGAAAACCGACAATGTCAGGGTGTGGTAATGGATTTGTCCGGGTTCGGGGCGCCACGGGCCCCCCCACACGCACTGTTTCCGTTGTGCGCGCGAGCAGTGCCGCGTCGCGTTGCAGAGCCGGATTTATGAACAAGAGCCGGACGGCTGTCATCAGATCGTCCACATGTTCATGCAATGCGCAATTGGACGCGTCGCGAAATTTGGCACAGGCACGGGTCTGCAAAAACCAAAAAAAAAAAATCCAATAAAATTTCGAAAATCAACCCTAATTATACCCAAGAAACTTCTTGTTAAATTGCCAAATTTTAGGGTGGATTTTACAGGGCATAGATATGGTGGGTTATCCCCCTGAGAAATAATTTTTTTTTTGGTTAAAAATCTTTTTAATTTTGGAAAATAAGGCACATTTTGAGAAATTATGAAAAACGATATTAGGGCAAAAAAATCCCATATATTCGACTTTTATTTTTCGGCACCCGATCATTTCTGTTGATGTAAATTCTAACAATAACCAATCATAAAATGACGATGGCGGAAACGTACAAAGAATTCGCAGATTTCCAATTGTCGCTTGATCAGCACGCATCCGTCGCTGTCGCCAGCGGACGCGGCGGCCGCCGCGTCGTCGCCGCCGGCGCCCTCCGTCTCCAGCAGTTTCTCTGCGCACAACTGGGCACAGAAGGGCGCAAATGCGACATGGCCAAGCAGTGCGCATTCGCACGCGTGTCGCAACTGTTCGCGCGTGATTGGCATCGGCTCGGCTGCCTCCTCGTCACTCTGTTTGTAGAGGGGAGAGACGATGGTCAAATGGAAAGACATACTATTAGGTGTGCACCTCGTTCCCCCCAACCTCCACCCCGCCCCCCCCGGCCTCCCTCCATCCCCTTATCCTCTCCCAGTCACGTCCAGCGCCGTCTTTACCATGCAC